>REGM01000172.1:294088-327873 GCA_004194415.1 Aurelia aurita
TAAAAGTCGGACCAGTGGATCTATCATAAATCGCTGACACCCTTTGGTAGTTATATGCTTTGTGACCCTGTATGCCAAGTGTCAAGCGATTTGATTGGCCCGTTAGGTACACCAAGATTTTTTAGTACCCACCAGTACCCCGGAATCTTGTTTCGAGAAATCAAGCTTTTATCAAATTGAAGCAGAACGTGCGGGAAAAACGATTATGCTTGAAAGTGCAAACATAAAGCCGCAGGTCAAGCAATAAGGCTTTAGCGCGGTTTGGTCAATCGTTATATCAAGAAAATAACAGCAAGAGATGTTGTGAATATAGCTGCAAGGTCAAGTGAGTTTACTTTAATCCTCTGAAGTCTATTCCCGCATTTTTTGAGAAATACGATTGCTTCTTTTAAAATGCTCAAATTTCCCAGTAATGGTGGTTATTTCTGGAAATGAGTTGGTTGAAACGGTACTCAAATACTTAAACCATCGGGATATGAGGAAAACGAAAAATCGATAAATTTGTGTCTGAAGGGTTACAGTAACCTTAAAGAAAAGATACTCCGTCATCTCTGCAGAGGAATTGAACAGAGTTCGTAACTCTTTCTAGTTGTAAATGCCTGTTCTCTCGACTCGTAATTAAAAATCATGTTATCTATTTCCAGATTGGTCCCAAATGCCAACTTGACTCATGTGAAGTGGGACATATATGTGTCGAGTCTTGCAACGTGCCAGCAGGCTTTGAATGCATTTTTAGTAAGTACCTATAGATTCTTCACTTCTCCCTCCAGTTTGCAATTCTCAATCTGAAAAAGTCTTCATTTTAAGGCTAGATGACCTTGCTCTTCCTGGGGCGTATGAAACAGTCTGTAATACTTAGATAAATATTGTTTTCCTGAGTAAGCCATAATAATAATCATCATCATCATCATCATTATTTCAATCGAAAATTGGTCTCAATTGTTAAAGACACATTACACACCAACAAACTTCATTATGAACAGGCCCTTTTTTAGATTGGCACGTGACGTCCAGTCATGCTTGCAGTCGGTTCTCTTAAGAAATGAATGGGACTAGTACAATTTATGAAACAGCAATTCTGGGAAGGCACTGTAAACGCAAGCGCCATTTTGTTGGTGTGCAATGGGTCTATAAAAACATTGTTTGAGTTTTGATTCGATTGTTTTAGTCACAGTTCTTCAACAAATAGTTGGGGAGAAATGAGAGAAACTTTCTTAATGACAATCCACGCGATATGAACTATTTCATATCATTTTAATTAATATTAATCTCGAATATGGTACATATTATGCCTATACATGTATTTAATGATATCCAACTCAATTTGACACAAGAAATTACAATTTAATTCCTTATTTTGTTGTTTTAATCATGATACCCATTATCATCATAATCATAACTTGATATCTTTTTATTGTCATAGCAAAAAGAACAATAGCCTTAATTTGATTTTATCACGTGATTTTGATTGTTTGCATGAAAGTCCATCTAATTACTAATTTACACGATCATAGCTACTGTAACAGTGGAGAAAAAGAGGGGGTGGCATCAACCCCCCCCCCAGGCATTGACTGCTTCAAAAGTCCCAGGTGAGATAGGGTTAATGACAATTCACGGGATATAAAATCTTCATATTTAAATTGTTACTATCTTAATGACAATCGACGGCATACGAATATAAATTGTTTCTATCTTAATGACCTTGTGTAAATTCAATTTTAATTTTGGCTTTTAAACCATTCCTGCTACCGGGTGAGCCAGAAAAAAGTCAAAATTCATAACACTAAGACTACTTAACGGTTTTTTTTATTCAAATTCTAGTTAAAAGCCGAAAGACAAAAGTTTTTCTGTTATTTTTTTCACGTTTTTATGAGCACTGAAAACATTGAGAAATTCGACTTTACGAAAATTTATTGGTTGTCAAATACCTGAAAAAGGCCTGAAATACTTGATGAAATCGAAAGGAATCGCTTCACACAGAACAATACGGAAGGGCATTTCACCCCTCTCAGGAGTTATACGAAATAGATTTTTAAACAAATGCTGAAGTTTTTCAATCCCATGGCAATAAATGTGCAGACGATATCGATCACCCGTGAACAATTGTACTTTATTCATTGTTCTGTACGAGAAGTTTCTTCTAAATTTGATCAAGTTTTTTAGGCTTTTCACGCATTTCGCAACCATGCAATTTTCGTAAAGTTAAATTTACCTATATGTTCAGTGCTCATAAAAACGTGAGAAGAAAACTACAAAAATACTTCAATCTCTCGGCTATCAAGCAGAGTTCAATTCATTCCAATCGACCAAGTCCTCTGGTTGCTATGATTTTCAAAAGTGGTAACTTTTTTCTGGCTCACCCGGTATAGGTTGGAAGAATGAATCCTAAATGAGTTCCACATTTTCTTGAATCAGTTAGTGATATTATGCATAGCGATTGATTCGAGTTCGAATTTAAGAAACCTTTCCAAAGCAAAGGAAGTTTGATTCGATTTGAACATATTTGAAGTTTTAATCAAAGATTTGATTTCAAATAACGAACTTGTAATTGCTAGGAAATCCTGTTCATCCTTATTTTATATGTTTAATGTTCTCAGTATTTTTTTGTTTTGTTTTTCTATATTGCTACCTAGCATCCGAAGGTAGTTTTAGGACACTGAGAAGCTAAGCTTATCGAGCAATGTCCTGGTCCTTCCTCTCGATGTGACCACACCTCGCGATTCCTTTAGCTTGGAATTACAGAGAGTTGGCGACTCTCCTCACTCTACGTAGCAGGTTCGACAGGGCGGGGACTCGAACCACCAACCCTCAGGTTAGTAGTCAAGCGCGCTACCCGTTGAGCCATCCCCGCTTATCGTTGAGCCATCTTCTCAGTATAACTTCCACAATCCATCATTACACTCTGCAAACCATAATATAAAAGCAAAAAATGAGAGAAAAATTAGGGAAGGAAATATATGAAAAAGTGAATTATAAAATAAAATTGCAACTAAAAATTATTGCTTCATCATCTGTAGTCACCAAGTCATCCAACTCATCATGGCTTGTTAAAGATACCGGGCGTCCCAAAAAAACTTGTTCGACGTTTGATTAAATATTGAAAATAACAAGAAAATGAGCGGGTCCCTTGGTAACATAACCCTGTTTCGTAGACCTGAAATTAATTNTCTTCTAAATTTGATCAAGTTTTTTAGGCTTTTCACGCATTTCGCAACCATGCAATTTTCGTAAAGTTAAATTTACCTATATGTTCAGTGCTCATAAAAACGTGAGAAGAAAACTACAAAAATACTTCAATCTCTCGGCTATCAAGCAGAGTTCAATTCATTCCAATCGACCAAGTCCTCTGGTTGCTATGATTTTCAAAAGTGGTAACTTTTTTCTGGCTCACCCGGTATAGGTTGGAAGAATGAATCCTAAATGAGTTCCACATTTTCTTGAATCAGTTAGTGATATTATGCATAGCGATTGATTCGAGTTCGAATTTAAGAAACCTTTCCAAAGCAAAGGAAGTTTGATTCGATTTGAACATATTTGAAGTTTTAATCAAAGATTTGATTTCAAATAACGAACTTGTAATTGCTAGGAAATCCTGTTCATCCTTATTTTATATGTTTAATGTTCTCAGTATTTTTTTGTTTTGTTTTTCTATATTGCTACCTAGCATCCGAAGGTAGTTTTAGGACACTGAGAAGCTAAGCTTATCGAGCAATGTCCTGGTCCTTCCTCTCGATGTGACCACACCTCGCGATTCCTTTAGCTTGGAATTACAGAGAGTTGGCGACTCTCCTCACTCTACGTAGCAGGTTCGACAGGGCGGGGACTCGAACCACCAACCCTCAGGTTAGTAGTCAAGCGCGCTACCCGTTGAGCCATCCCCGCTTATCGTTGAGCCATCTTCTCAGTATAACTTCCACAATCCATCATTACACTCTGCAAACCATAATATAAAAGCAAAAAATGAGAGAAAAATTAGGGAAGGAAATATATGAAAAAGTGAATTATAAAATAAAATTGCAACTAAAAATTATTGCTTCATCATCTGTAGTCACCAAGTCATCCAACTCATCATGGCTTGTTAAAGATACCGGGCGTCCCAAAAAAACTTGTTCGACGTTTGATTAAATATTGAAAATAACAAGAAAATGAGCGGGTCCCTTGGTAACATAACCCTGTTTCGTAGACCTGAAATTAATTTTAGACACCAGAATCTTGCAAATCCGCTGCAAATTCACCGAGTTACAAGCTTTTGAAGATCAGGTTTTTGCGACAGCTGAAGCCAGAGGCCCCCAAATGACTTGGTATGCATAAAAGCTCCAAAATCGAGGTAATAAAGGGTATCCAATGTCCTACCTCTCGTTAATATCAGACCGAACCAAATAGGAATTCGAAAGTAATTTAATTCCTGTAACCATTGTCGAAACATTCGCTGGAGAATGCAAGTATCCAAAAAACATTAAATCAACCATAACCGATGAGAGACTGAGTCATTTTAAATCTTGCTCAACAGATTTCCTTAATATATTTTTGGCATCTATTCGCTTGGACAAACTTTAGGAAAAATTAAGTTATCGGCAATTCATACAGATGACATGTCATGTGAATCAATTCGCGCTCGAAAATCCGAGCTTTGAAGAAGCGATGAGCAACTTACAGCCGACGAACTTTGTGGTGCTGGTTACGAACTTATCGTCGCAAAGGCATTTTTCTCGCAGCTTTCTTGGCCTAAATTTTTGTTTTGCTTTTAAAACAGCATGTTCGTGCAATTTCTTCATAGGTTTAGGCCTGACTGACAATTGGTACCTATCCTTTCCATACTCGCTATCGCGAGGTAGAATAGAAGAGCAATTTTATGCAACTGTTTGCAAGTTTCCTATAGAAATGTATAGACATTTTCTGAAGATTTACCCCAAACAAGATGGCGTCGTGTTTTCAACACTGCTGTGACGTCAGGCCGTCTTTATTAATTCTTTCCAGATCCCACTTCATTTGCTCTGAAATAAACGAGAAACAAGACAAAGGATAATCCCATACTATTTACAATACAAATGCAATCGTGTAGCCTCTGGTTACAGTTTTCGCACAAACTTAAATTTCAAAATTCCATAACTCGGTGAATATTGGGCGGATTTGCAAGAAAGTAGTGTCTAAAATTAATCCAAGGGCAGGGTTAACTTGCCATGGAGCCCCTTCATCATATTGTACAATGTTTTTGGGACACCCTGTAGTTAATATTGCTGCCTCTGCCAGTCTTTCAGTTAGTGGTTTCTTGTTTTGTCTTGTCGTTGTGCAGTGTGAAGCAAGAGCATTAAGGTAGATGCCAGGGTCAAGTTGCTTTGATTTGTTCTTTTTTAGTTGCTGGCTGTGACAAATATGCAACATTATCTGAAGCAAATAGAGCCCATAGTTACATCGGGAGAAACTATAAATGCGATAATCATCTTACAACACAGTGGTATCGGTTTACTGGTGCGGCAGGAAATATGATGCGAAGTAGTTGCAAACCAGGCAATGGTAAGAGAGCTATATGCAATACAAGCGGAGGTGGTTGGTTAAATGGTACTCACCCGAGTATTGCAAACGGAGAAGTATCAAGAACTGTCTGCTTTGATTGGGACAGCAATTGTTGTTGGCAGTCACAAACAATCAAAGTAAAGAACTGCGGCAGTTTTTATCTGTATTACCTGAGTGTACCAGTAAGATGCAACATGAGATACTGTGGATCTGCTTGAGCTTTTTTTTTCATTGACTCATTATTTAATCCTGTTGTTTCAATTCTTATTTATTAGATGATCTCTTTAACGGCGAAGTTTCGTCGAGAGACTTGATATTTATGTATCACATAGACAGTTATAAGGTCCATTTTCTGACGGACTCAAACAGGTACGGGGGCATCCAGAAAATAGGTACGCAATATTTTACCATTTCCAGACTTCCCTTCCCCCCCCCCTTTCCCCTTCCCTTTTATGCTTTTTAATAGGAAAAATGGGCAATTTTTTATAAAGCCTTGCATTTGGCTTGAAGTGAGTACTTTCTTAATTTCTCCTATCCCAGAATCCTTCTTAGAAATACGAACACCCCCCCCCCCCCCGTAGAACCTCTCTGCAGTAGTCCGGAGGTTGTTCAGTGCAATGGAGGGATACCATCATGTTGTTGGAGGGATAACATTTGTAAGGTGGAGTTATTCAGTCATTCGGAGGGATGACATACAGTAAGGCAGAGGGATAACATCATGTCGTTGGACGGATAACATCAGTAAGGTGGATGTTATTTAATGATCCGGAGGGATAACCTCATGATTCTCGAGGGATAACATCAGTTATTCGGAGGTTGTTCAGTTATTCGGAGGGATAACTTGCAGTGAGGCGGAGGGATGAACTTATTTGCTCGGGGAAAATCTATATAAATTCTTAATGTGTTTTTCTAAAACAGGGCGTGATATCATAAATTGAAGAGCACTAAGGATAAACATGAATTTCATCAAACACCGCCCATTTTTCTTTCTCTGTCACGTCGTATTGTAACTTAGGCCTACCGGTACATAAGTCCAGGGAACGAAGAAATGTTATCAGCACTCAATCATTCTTCAGAAGAAATAATTGGAATTACAATTTGATAACTAACAAAACATATTTTTCATTTAAATAACAGACTATTGTAGTATATGTAATAGTTTCTTCAGAAGAAATGATTGGGAGGACAATTTGATCACTTAGAAAATATATTCTTCATTTAGATAACAGACTATTGTAGTATATGTAATAGTTTCTTTAGAAGAAATGATTGAGCACTAAGAAAATAAGTTCTTCATTTAAATAACAGACTATTGTAGTATATGTAATAGTTTCTTTAGAAGAAATGATTGAGCACTAAGAAAATATATTCTTCATTTAAATAACAGACTATTGTAGTATATGTAATAGTTTCTTTAGAAGAAATGATTGAGCACTAAGAAAATAAGTTCTTCATTTAAATAACAGACTATTGTAGTATATGTAATAGTTTCTTCAGAAGAAATGATTGGGAGGACACTTTGATCACTTAGAAAATATATTCTTCATTTAAATAACAGACTATTGTAGTATATGTAATGGTTTCTTCAAAAGAAATGATTGGGAGGACAATTTGATCACTAAGAAAATAAGTTCTTCATTTAAATAACAGACTATTGTAGTATATGTAATAGTTTACATTTGCAAAGCGGTGTGCACTTTAGTTTCATTTCCCCACAGTTACCACTTGAACAGTTCCCTTTACAAGAGCATTTTACGAGCTCGTGACATGCAGATGAAACCTGGGGGATCGTAATCCAAACCGGCTGCCAATTTCCTTCCAGCTTCTGCCATCCAAATGAGTGAAGGGTTGGAATATCCTGCCAAGCCAAGGCTGATCGCATGTTGCCCATATGCCAGCTTTATGCAGTGTTCTTTTGACGTGTTGGCAGAGTGCGTCTTGGTTTGGAGGAAGCTTATCATACGATCTACTCTTGTGGCAAAACATATCCATTCTTGTTTCATTTACAGAACTTGACTTGCTATTCTTATTATACAATGCAATAGTCAATCTTTCGAATATCTCCAAGCAGCGGCTCTCTTTTTCAATTTCTTGAAAAGGAATTGATGACAGCTCTGCAAACAATTCTGAAGCATCACTATTCAGTTGGAATGCCTGCCAAACTGACTTCCTTCCTTTGCTATTGTTTGCTGTTGAAAGACGAGTTAGTGTCGCATCCAGAAAATGCACGCATAACTGGCAAACCCTCTAGACTTTATTTCTCCAAGGCAATCACATATTGCATTGATGTGAATATGGCGATAATGTTTCCCCATCCCAAATGCCACCCAGAGATGGAAAAGAGGCTCTTCATCTTGTGGATCATGAAATTTCCCAACCAGCATGACTACCACATCTGTGTCGACTGTGCGAAATTGAAGCTGCTTTGCGCCTAGTGCCATTGCATGCTTTATATGAACAACAATTCGCGTATCTTCCTCCTCGTGATTGCAACTTTGGAAGGTCAATTCGCTCCATTCGGCTCCAACGACACCAACTGACTCTCCATTTGTTATGAACACAGCATTTTCTTCTTGAAAGACATGTTCTTTGACTTTGCTGGTTAGAAAAAAAAAGCTGTTGCTTGTTCTCCGAAACATGAAGGAAGTCGTTCCAGTTCTTGGGTATTTTTGGGCCTTTTTGTCTGAGCAGCTACCTTCCTGTGCACTCCTTTGCCTCGTTTTTCTCTTTTAGATGTCTTCAAACTATCAGCTAAGTAAGTATCTCATACTATGTCAATGCGTTTTGCATCAGTTAGCTGCCTCTCAATATATGGGATAAAGATCTTCTGAGCATATTCATCAAAAGTGCTGGCATCAATTGTTGGAAGGCAGTGAACAATTACAGCATCGTCGAAAACTTTGCAGTCATAGTGTTGTGGCTCAACAGGATAACTCTTTGGCTCCATGCAGTGCAGTAGTTCGGACTTGGTACCAGGTAGCCGAAGCTTTCCATAATCGGGGAGACTTGGAGGGAAAGGCTGAATGTCATGGGGAAAGAACTCATTTAAATCTCCATTTCGATTCTGCATAGCAACATACAGACGACCAAAGAGAGCCAGATTATCACGTAGGGATTTGACTGTTTTACTTTGTTTTGATGCAACCGTCGCTTTTGAAGTACGGAAAAGAGGGAGTGCATTTTTGGTATTCCTTTGGTCGATAGATGTGACAGATTTTTCTAATCTTTCTTCAAATATTTCTTGTACTGCTTCTTTCCTGTTTCTTCTATGCTACGTATTGATGTGGCAACAGCATCGTTTACACAATCACGGCTGTGGATGTTTACCAGCTCTGGAAAATCATCTGTGAATGGGTTTCCAATCTTTTCAATCGTGTTTGACAAACTTTTAACTTTTGTCTGAAAGTTTCTTTGTGTGGCAAGTCCTTGTTCATGATGAAGCTATTTTCGCGGTGAGTCAGAATCATCATCTCCTCTATATGGGTCTTGAAATTCTTTCAGCAACCTTGCCAGTTCTGGCCCAGACAGCATCCAACGTCGGAAGGCAATCTTATTTTCGGTCAAGCAAACAGCTCCTCCCTGTCCTCTAACTGTTCTGTTCTCTTGCTCGTGTGCTTGATCTATAGGAAATGCTAAAACTTGTTTCTTGTTTTGGAAACTACCCATCCTTGTTTGATGGCGGATTCTTCATGAACAGACGGCGGCAGTGATTTCATGCAATGAGACTTTTTTTTAATGCATGCTTTCCCAAATTTCCAAACATATTGAAAGATGTAATTTATACCTTCCTGCTCTTGTTCCAAATCATGTCAGCCTTTAGCTTTCTGCAACTAGCATGTTTGTGTTGCTGCTAGCGAATTTACATTCCCAAGGTGAAATCACACAGAATCAGGTTCGCAAATTGCTGTTCACATAATCACGTAATGACAAGAGGTGCAATACAGTTTCAAGGAAACTCAGTAGACTCAAATGTCATGGTAACACTGGTTGGAAAATTTTACGATCTGTAAGATGAAGAATCGTTTCCTTGAATTCAATTTTTGATGACGTCATCATTTTGTTAAGGCCGCCATCTTGCCAGACGGTGAAAACATTTGGTGTTTTTCATCCTAAAGTTATTTAGGTGGCTATATAGTATAAAAATGCCAATTTCCATGCCTCTGTGAAAGTCTTACATGCCCACAGCCTTGAATCAAACTTTTGATGACGTGAAAATATTTAGTGGTTCCCATGTTAAAGTTGTTCAGGAGGCTTCAAAGTATAAGTGTTCCAATTTTCATGCTTTTATCCATTTTTTAACTATTCACCGAAAAACAATTTGACTTGAGGTCTCGGTTGGAGAGTCAGTCTCCCTTTAGTTAGGAGGCTTATTGGTGATGGGACACCTTTTGGGCCATATTTTAGATGATATTTTCTTTATTTTAGCTGTGAATTTAAAACCAACAGTTCTGCAGAAGGAAATTTATCATTTGTAAAAGCTCTGTGTGGCAGCCATTTACCAGATCTGTATCCGCCATTTACCAGAACAACCCGCTCTCCCCAGTCTCCGATTTTGATTGTCGAAATTCAATGGTCTATTAGACTATTAGACATTGTTCGTAGTCTTCAATTATTAAATGTATGGTTAGTCTCTCAGGAACCAATCAAAACTTGCCCGAAATACAATAAGTAATTGCATTTACAATGCAAAATGCAATGTGTATTCTTTAGACAGTGAACTAAAAACAAACGATTGTGGACTCACTCCCAATTAATTGCAGTCAGGATCTCCCCTTCTTTGTTTACCAAATATGACATGAACTGATCCAAGCGAATTCTACAGAAGTCTTACTTTACGACTGCCGTAAGTGTAAATCAGACCAATCCAAGGTGTTTAACTTGTTAAATGTCATTATAGTTGAACCTCTATATTTGGAACATGGCTATATCTAACAAATTGCTATCTCGGGGAGCTTAGTAATAACCGGAGAGATTTGGGACTGTGATCCAGCCTTTTTCGTCTATCCTCGATCTTCGTGAGGCTGGATTGCTAGCAAATTCATTCAAAAAGCTCATTCAAAACCCAGCCATAAAACGATGAAATCTGCTCAGACCAGAAAAATGCTCATACCAAAAAGATTTATGGTTATCACTAATATATTTTTGCATATTTCCGGCATATTTAATTATACAATCAGGTCATAGCAATTAATAGGCACAGTTTGCTGTGTTACAAATCTGGGAAATCACTAATTAATACATGCAATTCATTCTTGTTTAACATAGAAGCATAATTTATAAAAATTTATGGACACAGTTGGTTGTCTTGAAAGTCACGCAAATCATTAATCAATACATGGAATTCATTTGCGATTTTCCAAATTTTCAACTAAACAAGTTTGTCCATAAAATGTTATGAATTGTGTTCCAATGCTACCAAAGAATGAATTGCATGAATTAATTTATGATTTGCGAGATTTTCAACACAACAAAACTGTGTTCATAAATGTTATGAATTGTGTACCAACGCAACGAGAAAATAATTGCATGTATTAATTAACGATTTGCACGACTTTCAACAGAACAAACTGTGTCCACAAAGTTTTATAAATTGTGTTTCTACTTTAAACAGAATGGATTGCATGTATTAATTTATGATTTGCTCGATTTTCATCACAACACAACTGTGTTCATAAATGTTATGAATTGTGTACCAACGCAACGAGAAAATAATTGCATGTATTAATTAACGATTTGCACGATTTTCAACAGAACAAACTGTGTCCACAAAGTTTTATAAATTGTGTTTCTACTTTAAACAGAATGGATTGCATGTATTAATTTATGATTTGCTCGATTTTCATCACAACACAACTGTGTTCATAAATGTTATGAATTGTGTACCAACGCAACGAGAAAATAATTGCATGTATTAATTAACGATTTGCACGATTTTCAACAGAACAAACTGTGTCCACAAAGTTTTATAAATTGTGTTTCTACTTTAAACAGAATGGATTGCATGTATTAATTTATGATTTGCTCGATTTTCATCACAACACAACTGTGTTCATAAATGTTATGAATTGTGTACCAACGCAACGAGAAAATAATTGCATGTATTAATTAACGATCTTACAAATATCTGTTTTGTTGAAAATCACGAAAAAGCAAAATAGTACATATAATTATTCTTTTGGAACTTTGGAGTGCAAAGTTCATTTTATTTACAGTTTTCTTGCGTTCAGGCCTCAGGCATAGGGAATCGCTATTTAGTAAATGCAATAAGTCTTTTCTAATATAGAAGCATAATTTATAACATTTTATGCACACATTTGCATTTGTTGAAAATCTTGGAAATCGCTAATTAGTAAATGCAATGAGTCTTTTCTAATATAGAAGCATAATTTATAACATTTTATTCACACATTTGCATTTGTTGAAAATCTCGAAAATTGCAAATTAGCACATGCAAGGAATCTTTTGTAATACAGAAGCGAAAGGTATTAGTAAAGCCAAAGACTGGTTGACATTAAGTCGTTGCAGTCGCTGGAGACGCTGGGGTCGTTGGGAATAAACGACTTAAAAAAAGACCCAAAGACTGAATGTGAACTGACAAAATAACAATGGGTCGTGTGGGTCATTGGGATAAAACTGGTTCTATCCCAGCGACTCAGTCGTTGGAGTCGCTAGGGTTTCAGGGTTTCAGGGTCGTTGAGTCAGCGTTCAAATTCAGTATTTTGGGTCTTTTGGGTCGTTATGGTCGTTTTTTCAACGTCTTTAACATCTCCAGTGACTTCAAGGACACAATATGAACCAGGCTTAAGTTTCGTTCACACGGTTCGCTGTGTGCACACCAAATTAGTGCATGAAATCACTCTTTTATAACGTCGAGAAACGAAATTTATATGACACGTTATGCGCACAATTCTTGAAGTGTTGGGAATCTGGCAAATTGCTAATTGCTAAATACAAGGACCATCTCTGAATTTCAGGGCCCTTTCAGGGTCATCCTCGTTGTTTGAAACAGGGGTCTGAGGTAGCTTGTTTGGTTAAGCAATGGGAAAATGCAAAGAGAAACGAATGCGTCGAAGATCTTTGACCAATCAGGTTTACCTTCTTTGCTATTGTATCAAACAAAGGGGGAGCTCGCAATATCTCAGCGCAATTGTTAACATTTTACTCCCCAAACATTGAATTTCCTTAAAAGGACGAATCCGGGGTTGGTATGATTGATGATAAAATAAAAGTGTATGCTGTTATGAATGGTATATCGTACTTTTCTAACATTTTTCGTCTTATTTCTAGGAAATTACGTATTCGAATAAGCGTTCAGAGTTTAATGACGTCATTAAGCTCAAAGTTCGTTGTCCTCTGACATGATAATGTTCAACATGATAATGAGGCTGCCTTATTGTTTTCTTGCCTCTGAATCGTGACTTGCCTAGTGAAGGTGAAAATGAAAATGGAAGGTGAAAATGGAGACTTTGAGTATGGTATAATCAATTATTTGGCTCCCACTTACCTTACAGAAATGTTCTCAGGACTCTCGGATGCATGCAAGAGATAATTACGCAATACTAGAACTGATTTAGAATTCCCATGCGAAAGTCTGCTTATGGCCAAAAATGTTTCTCATATAAAGGTGCAACAATGTGAAATCATCTGAGTTTGGTTACAAAATTGTCCCCAACATTGAAAACTTTAGAAAAAAGCATAACAAACTTTACGATTTAGGTAATTTTCTCTTTCATATTTATCATGTCATATGATTATATCTACGGCAATTAGTTGTTGATAATTATTTATTTTAGTTTTCTTTTAGATTACTTGTAACATTTAGATAGATTTTTCCGTTGTAAGTTTTCAACAGGGTACATTGTAAAGCAGCGTAAACTGAACGTTTTACCCTGTATAAATATTATAAAATCAAATCAAGGTGAAGTTGCGGTTTTTAATGCCAAGCTCTGGGATCGCAGAAGTAGCTAAGCGCTAATCGAGTCTGCGACCCCTTGTCATGACGCTCAAGAGATGCTGGTGGGGTTTGAACCCGGTCCGGCTGACATTCTGGCTGCAAGGCCAGTGGATTACAACACGGTGCCTGAATAAGACCATTCCTCAAGAATAAGACCATTCCTCTCAAGAATAAGACCATTCCTCAATGGAGAGAAAGCTAAAATGCTACTAACATCTGTTGTTATGTCAAATTTTTCATATTGTCCCTTGATATGGCTATTTTGTAGCAAAACTGCTAACAAAGAAATAAATAGGACCAATAAACGTGCCTTGAGAGTTTTGTACGGAGATTACGACTCATCATTTGAGCAGCTTTTAACCAGAGCTAGAAGCATTACAGTCCACCAAAAGAATCTACAAAAGTCTTATGATCGAAATTTATAAGACCATGAACCATCTAAACCCTTCATATATTTGGGAGTTCTTTGTTAAAAAGGATATACCTTAGAATCTCCGCACCAAAGAGCTATGCAGGCTTCCGTAAGCACAGTCACATCGATATGGACTAAATTCTCTTTCGTTTAGAGGTAGTCTCCTGTGGAACACTCTAGATGATGAACTAAAGAGAGCTGATACCCTGAGAAGTTTTAAAAGGGGGATCGCAGAATGGGATGGCAAAGGATGTAAATGTTTAATTTGTAAATAATTTTGTTATATTGTAAATAGTTGGTTTAAATTAGTTTTTAGTAACTATGTATCTACCAACTGTAAATAATGTTATGATGATGATGAAAACGACCTCCTTATCGTGTACTCGTAGAAAACATGGTAACTAATGGCGACAAAACTTGGCGTAAATCATTAAAATGTTTAACGAATTGACAGCTGTTACAAAAGTTGAAATGTGGAAAAAGTTGGTAATTTGCTTCAGGAGATGGTAAGTTTGTTTTCTAACAATAATTTTACAAACCTCGGATTTGTCCTTTAATTCTATGAAATGGATGAAAAACATCACTGAATTATGAACAGTTTTGTTCTCGCTAAGAAGCCTTTGATTGAAACTCCATAACCATTAAACTCTTATAGTACTCGAATAAAAACACTTTAATTGAAGAAACATTATTATTATTATTATTATTATTATTATTAAGAAGGAAGCGATGAAATATTATACATTTCGATCAAATATTTTAATAATTAACTATTTAAAAATGTCAATAAAACACGTGATCCAAAGCGATTTTAAAAAGTAGTCTAGTTGTCGTAATTGTTCAGATCAAGCTGATTGCTCGGTGAAAGAGGTTGTAGAATTCATCTGTGTAAAACGACATGGCGTATTACAAGCTACCGACCCTGTTTACCATAGCAATTGGCATTGCAATATTTGTAAAAATATTTCAATGCGCAGTTGGAAACGAGATTCATCGTTCAAATTGCAGAAGAGCTTCAGCGTTTGATGTCACCGACACAGACAAAAAGCTGGTGTTGAACCAAGCGAACATATTGAAGACAATCTCTGCCGTAAGTCCACCACTGTGTGCGATGAGATGTACTGCAATATTCAACTGCCGCTCATACAATTACAAAGAAGCAGCGACTTCCAACTGCCAGATATTGGACATCGACAAGAATACAGCTGGTATCAAACTTGAGATTGCTAAAGGTTGGAGGCATTATGAACCAGTTACAGCGGTAAGGTCTTATCCGTTATTATTTTGAAATTATAAGTACAGTTGTGTGGCTAATTAAGTGCTTCCTTATACTGATTACTCCGCTGCTTTTCAAAATTATGTATGAACTCTCCTAAAATGTTACAAACACTAAAGCAATACACGACGATACCACAGGGAAATGGAGATGCATGGCTACTCTGTGGCCATTACATTAAGATCCATATTAAATTACTTGCACACGTTACACCAAAAGAAAAAAACATCAAGGCTAGGTTACATAATTGATGTTCATGCAATGGTAGCATCAATTCATTTAAAGTGCTCTGATGCGTACCGTACATCTGTTTCAAAGTAGCCTCAAGGATAGTACCGGGTGTTCCAAAAAAGTACTCCTGCGGAGTGCGGGTGGAATTTTAAGCTAAAAGTCACTGGGCCGCAAACCTCTATTCAAATTGAAAGCAAAATTTTCTCCGGTAAACAATAAATTGTTCGTTCACTCGCAAAACTCAACTGAGTGGAGATTAGCCTGTTCTCTCAAATCGCAATTTTTAGAACTGGCTTTTCTATTTCCAGGGTGCTCTCAAATGTCAGTATAAATCATGCGAGGCTAGATACCGTTGTGTTGAGTCCTGTAAAGTCCCAACTGGTTTTGAATGCCTTGGTAAGTATGTTCTTCCCGCTCCTCTCTATTTTGTAATTTTCAGTTGGAATGTTAGACAACTTGTGTTTAGGAAAGAGATGAAGAATCCAGATGAAGATTTGTTGGCCTCATCAAAAATAAATAAATACCGGGTGCACCAAAAAGACCTTAACATGTTTGAAAATTCGTTATGCGGAGAATGCTTGACGTATTGCAATCAATCAAAATATAATTGATACCCGACTGACTGAAGTATTTTTGTGATTTTTGTCCCATTTTCTGAGCATTAGGAATATAGATAAAATTTAATTTGCAAACTATCCGTAACTTTGAAATGCTTGAAAATTGAGCAAAAACTCTCCATCAAAATTATAGACGGTTCCTCTCAAGAGTTAAGAATCAAACCTTTATAAAAGTAATAACATATATGATCTGACACTTTTGTAAAAATCACTTTAAGCCTTGAGGGAAATGAAATGTATTTTGCATGTTGAATTATGTTGAATTATGTTGAATTATGTTGCATTTTGTATGAAATGTAAATGCATGTTGCTCTAAATGAGGACACTATATATCTCTTTTTCGCGCATTTCAAATTAAAGGAATTTTCATAAATCCAATTTTACCTAATATATTTACAATGCTTAGAAAAATAAAAGAAAAATCAACCAAGCTTTCGGCTACCAACCAAACTTTGATTCATTCCAATTTATCACGTATTCTCCGTATAACGAATTTTCGAAAAACATGTGAAGTTCTTTTTGGAACACTCGGTACCTCACTTGGAGTAGATTTTTTTGTGGATCGTTGAAGTTCAACGTTGCATATAAGCCTTTACTTTTGGAGGCAAAGCCTCTAAATGGAAACATGAGTTTACGACATATTAAACGAGAGGAAAACCTGAAATGAGTCTTTAAATTAAACGCTGTGTGTGAACATGTGCTATGGTAAGGACTTGGATCTTTCCCTAACCACCGCCCAACTTGGCATTTCCTTCAGACTTCTCATGGAAACCCCACATTACCAAACTAGCAAAATGCTCCTCGCAAAAACTTGGGTTTCTATTCAAAGCCCAAAAGTACTATACAAGTCACATATTCGCCCTACCCTTGAGTACTGTTTCCATATTTGGGGCGTTGCTCCAAAAACAACCTTACCCTTCATTGACAAGATCCAGTCTAAAGCCATTCATCTCATCCATAGGCGTAGGAGCCAGGGGGCTGGGAGGGCGGCAGCCCCCCTAACCTTGGAAAATTTACCAAAATCAGCCTTTTTCGGGCAAAAATCCACCCTAAGTCGGGCAAAATTTTCGGTAAAGAATGGAATTTTTATTGGGCAGCCCCCCCAGATTTTATCCTCCCGTACGCTTATGGTCTCATCGGTGAACAAAGCCTTCGGTGCATAACCTGACCAACCATTTTGGGCCAGCTTCACCACTGCAACTGCATAGCATTTTTCAGTCAACTCAGCACCTTATTTTTGATTTAGTTGTAGTTGATGGTGGATATGGAGCATGGGGAAACTTTGGCTCGTGCAGCAAGAGCTGTAGAGAAGGAACTAAGTCAAGAAGCAGACTATGCAATAATCCGGCACCCATCAATGGAGGAAAAGATTGTTCTCTATCAGGACCGTCTTCAGAATCTGTTCTTTGCAATACGCAAGATTGCCCAGGTAAGTACAACCACTTGTTATACAATGCCTGCCAAAAGTCCTTGGAACACTTAGGCCATTTCTTGATAATGACACACTTTTCCACAATTCTATCCATAGCGATTAGTTGAAGCATCCCTTCCCCCCCCCCCCCAAACAATTTTCAATGTTATTGTCCTAGTATTTCATCAAAGTCGCGAATCATCCTGTCATCCTCATTTTATCGTCACAGAACAACATTAAGGGAGAGAGGGGGAAATCGTAAAACAAAGCAAAATTAGCTGAGCTGTTCCAAGACTTTTGGCAGGCATTCTAGTATGTTCACATTCTAGATAATTATATTTGACATGTATTTTCAATTTTCAAAACCTTTTTGCTTTCGCTTACCTGCTTGAAGTTTTGCCCAGCCAGACAATTTCCAGTGCCATCCAGGCCTAATCTTTTAGCACTGAAAAAGGTGCCAAGAGGGAGCGAGAAAGGCAGACAAAGCAAATACTCTTTGCTAGCAAAGAACTGAAGTACTTCCAAAAACTAGAAGGACAAATAACGTTTTTAGCATGGGATACTTTTGCAGTTTACTTTCAGATTTTTTCATTTGGTGACCTCAATGCTAGCCAACAATACTGTTACGCGGGGCTTTAGTATAACGAATTTAGTAGACTCACAATATAAGTACCTTCATTTTCGCTCATTGAATTGAATTTGATATTGTTGTTGTCGCTTAAGTGGTTGTAGTTATAGCGACATATTTGTTAAGGGGAGCGAAACTACACCGTGAGCATGCGAGTCCAACTAAATGGTAACATCTTTGAAATTACAGTTTGGGTTGATTCGGATGGTACTGGAGACAGTGAAAAGGACATAGGCAGATTTCAAAACAAGGAAGAATGCTACATGAAATGCCTAACAGAGATGAAAAATGGTAAACATGCAAATGGGGTTACCGTCGATGCTAAAACTGAAAGACAATGTTACTGTGAGTATGGCCAGAAGAACCGAAGAGCAAGCAGCACGTGGAAGAACACATACATATAAGGATGATACAGCAGTCAGAAGAAAGGTGCTGGAAAATTGGGACTTTGATCGTCATTTCTTCTATTCAAATGTTCTACTTTGATTGAGATTTAGAGCTTGGCAACGATATAAAGAATAAAATATTTCATTTGAAATGTAGCAAATTATATCTAAAAATAAAGTACTCAAAAAAATGTTGCAACCCAAAATTACTTTTGTCCATAAAACCGCCATTTTATTGCAAAGTACTGCAAACTAGGTATCATTCGAAAGAGCTTTGCGAGTGAAACTTGAAACTGGTAAGGGTTATGAAATTTCGGTGACTTAACCCTCTCAGGCGCTGAGTCCCAGTTTTGAATTTTTTCGTCCCACTTTTTGTGAAAAATCGAGTTGATCAGAAATGGATGAAAATCGGCACCAAGGTCAATTCTAGGTCGCTGATTTCGAATCTGCGTTCCATTTTTGAAAATGTTGTCACCCTTTCTCGCTATCTGGCTCTAAAAGTGGAACAAATAGCAAATATCTGCAAATATCTGTCGAATCGGCACCGATCATCAAAATGGCTCAAAATTTCGGGAAAATTTGTGTGAAACACAATGTTACGTCCCTGGATTCGAATCTCCTGTCACTTTTGAAATCTTTGTCACGAATTGTCTCTGTGTGGCTCCAAAAGTGGAACAAATAACAAATACACTGTCGAAATGAGACCGATCATCAAAATGGCTCAAAATTACGGGAACATTTGTTGGGAACACAATTTTACGACCATGAATTCGAAGCTGCTGTCACTTTTTGAAAATTTTGTCACCATTTGTCTCTATATGGCTCTAAAGGTGGAACACAAAGGAGATGCACTTGCAAAGTGGGACTAATTATCAAAAGTTCTCAAAATCGAGCGAAACCTTGCAGAAAATACAAGCACGGGGCGTTAAATTCGAATCTGCTCGCAATTTTTGAAAATTGTGTTACTCTTTGTCTCTATGTGGCTCTAAAAGTGGAACAAATAGCAAATACCTGTTGAATTGGGACCGAGAATAAAAACACTTTAAATTGCAAGAAACGTTACAGAACAGAAAACACAATTCCTGAGAAAGGAATCGAATTTACTGCCACTTTTGTAACCGTATGTCTCTATGTTGCTCAAAAAGTGGAACAAGTAGCAAATACACTGTCAAATTGAGACCGATCATCAAAAATTTTAAAAATTGAGTGAAACTTTGCAGAAATTATAAGCACATGACCCTGAATTCGAATCCGCTACCATTTTTTGGATATTTTGGGACACTGTATCGCTATGTGGCTCTAAAAGTGGAACAAAGATCATACTAAATGGAACCAATAATAAAAAAGACTCCATATAGCTTGATCAGATGGACGTGAAGTCATGTTTGAGAAATCTTTCTAAATGTTTCAAATAGCAAGATAACCAAGAGTTCCCATTACATTTTTAATTTCAGCTTGATATCTCGTTTCGTTGATGAGTAATAATTCATTGAACTATTAGCCCATTTGTGAGTAAGGTATCACTTTTCATGAGGCAGCATGTTTGAGACCCTATAAAACCATTCTAGCATTTTTAGATTCACTTCCACATTGCAGGTCGTTTACACAGTAGATAGCTTCATGAACTGTTATACCCACGTTTTTCGGTAATTATGTTTTTTAATATGTAAATTCTACCAATTCACTAGCTAGTGCCATGAAAGTGTGCGCAATGAAAAATTGGGTAAAAATGAAACTTCATTGTTGCACACATCAAGGTGTCCTGTTTAAGGCTACTGCAAGATCGATTACTCTGCTCTAACCATATTTTTGAGGATTTTATCAACTTTAAAAAAAATATTTTCATGATTTCCATGCAAGCTAAAATATCTTAGATGCTTGATAATGTGCATATATAGAAGTATGCCTGAGAGTTGAAAGAATCAATTTCTACATTCACAAGATGCGAATTTTGCTCTTTGTAATGGCTCCAAATAAAAAATCGTGGATATATGCCATGTTCAGCTGCCTCAAACCATATTGTCCCAAATAATCAGTGTCATGCAAAAAATGGTGCTGGATGTCTACCTTGAGTTCTTGTTATGAGGCAATTCTAGAGGTCTAACGAGCATGGGCAGTCTTTCAATTTTAATCATGAAGCAGGCGATGTTAAAAAAGTGAGTTATGTAGCTATATATATCATACACAACTTTTGATCTTGGTTGAATGGAAATTTTCACTGTAACATCCTGGGTATAAGATCCTGTTGCATCACATGCATCTCTAGATCTTGGAGCTAAAATTAATGATTTCTAAACGGTTGCCCTTCGTGCTTGATCTATCACATCTAATGTATCACTTGGATGTATCGACATCAACAGAGCAGTAAAGATGTTTGCAAAGTTCAAATTGCTTCTCGATAGAAAATTCCCAAATATAAAACGACAGGAAAAGTTTCAAATTTAATGGGTTAAAAAGGCGGTTGTTACCATTTCTAGGTAATATTAATAGGGTAGGTTTTTGTGCTTAGCTTCGTAGTTTTCTTGAGCTGTGTGTCACTCGTTAGTGCTCGTGGACAAACTGTTTTTCAAGAAACCGAAACAACAGTTTGTTCCACTTTTGGTGCCATTTAGAGACACTTAGTGACATATGCTCAAACATCGATACCAGAATTGAATTCAGCGTCCTAAAATTGTGCTTTCTGCAAAGTTTAATGTAATTTTAAATATTTTGCATTTTTCGCCCAATGTTGCCTGTGCATTTGTTGTTTGTCCCACTTTTATAGCCAAAGAGAGACAAAAGAGACAAAACTTTCACAAAGTATCAGCAGATCAAATTTCAGTGCAGTGGAATTGTATATTCTACCATTTTTCGTGTAATTTGAGTATTTTCAATATTCAGTTCCATTTTGCGGAAGTATTCGCTTTCTGTTCTATTTTTAGAGGCACATAGACACACAGGGGGACAAAAGTTTCAAAAAGCGATAATGGATTCAAATTCAGCCCCTAGGAATTGTACTTTCTACAATTTTGTGTGCAATTTTGAGTGTTTTTTATTATTGGTCCCATTTAGCCATTAGTGTATGATATTTTCTCCACGTTTAGGGCCACATAGTAACACAGGGTCACAAAACTGTCAACAATGGCAGCGGATTCAAATTCAGCCTCCCGTGCTTGTATGTTCTGCAAAGTTCCCCTCGATCTTTAGAACTTTTAATCATCGGTCTCAATTTGACAGTGTATTTGTTATTTGTTCCACTTCTAGAGCCACATAGAGACAAATGGTGACAATATTATCAACACATGACGGCAGATTCGAATTCAGAGACGTAAAATTGTGTTTACTACAAATTTTCCCGTAATTTTGAGCCATTTTGATGATCGGTCTCAAGTGGACAGTGTATTTGCTATTTGCCCCACTTTTAGAGCCACATAGAGACAAATGGTGACAACAGTATCAAAAAGTGACGGCAGATTCAATTTAGGGACGTCAAATTATGTTCAATACAAATTTCCCCGCAATTTTGAGCCATTTTGAGGATCGTTCTCAATTGGACAGTGTATTTGCTATTTGTTCCACTTTTAGAGCAATACAGAGACAAATTGTGACAGAATTTCCAAAAAAGTGACAGCAGATTCGAATTCAGGGACTTAACATCGTGTTTCCTACAAATTTTCCCGTAATTTTGAGCCATTTTGATGCTCGGTCTCACTTCGACAGTGTATTTGCTATTTGTTCCATTTTTGGAGCCACACAGAGACAAATTGTGACAAATATTTCAAAATGTGACAGCAGCTTCGAATTCAGGGACGTAACATTGTGTTTCCTACAAATTTTCCCGTAATTTTGAGCCATTTTGATGATTGGTCTCACTTCGACAGTGCATTTGCTATTTGTTCCATGTTTAGAGCCACTCAGAGACAAATTGTGACAGAATTTTCAAAAAGTGACAGCAGATTCGAATTCAGGGACGTAACATTTTGTTTCCTACAAATTTTCCCGTAATTTTGAGCCATTTTGATGATTGGTCTCACTTCGACAGTGTATTTGCTATTTGTTCCACTTTTGGAGCCACACAGAGACAAATTGTGACAAATATTTCAAAATGTGACAGCAGCTTCGAATTCAGGGACGTAAAATTGTGTCTCCTACAAATTTTCCCGCAGTTTTGAGCCATTTTGATGCTCGGCGTCAATTCGACAGTGCATTTGCTACTTGTTCCATTTTTAGAGCCACTCAGAGACACATTGTGACAGAATTTTCAAAAAGTGACAGCAGATTCGAATTCAGGGACGTAACATTGTGTTTCTTACGAATCTTCCCGTAATTTTGAGCCATTTTGATGATCGGTGCCGATTCGACAGATATTTGCAGATATTTGCTATTTGTTCCACTTTTAGAGCCAGATAGCGAGAAAGGGTGACAACATTTTCAAAAATGGAACGCAGATTCGAAATCAGCGACCTAGAATTGACCTTGGTGCCGATTTTCATCCATTTCTGATCAACTCGATTTTTCACAAAAAGTGGGACGAAAAAATTCAAAACTGGGACTCAGCGCCTGAGAGGGTTAAGGGGCGTTTACTCCCTGGGGAATTAATTGAGGTTTTTCGTTTTTCGATTTTGCAAACCAAATTTGACATTTTGTGAAACAATGATGTCTTCTGATTAGGAAGCTATAATCAGAATAGCGTAAGAGTTTTTTCTTCTCAAACTACGAGCTCCGTTCATTTTCATTTCATTTTATAATTTTATACAGGGTAAGTATTCGACTAGAATACATAATTGCTTTACAAACTGCCCTGTTAAATAAAGAAAAACTAAAAATTTACAATATTCTGATATAAGATCCAAGTATAATAAGTATGTATCAAAGTAAAAGGAAAAGTTTGAGAATGTTCAGGATCTGGCATTTTTCAAGGACGTTTTGAACTGGGTAGAAGTATTGGCTGTTTTAATTTCTGTATTTTGATCAATCCACAGATTTGCTCCTCTATACGAGAAGCATTTTTGGCCACTTGCAGTTTTTAGAAACGGATAATAAAGGTCAGTTACCTTGTCGGGGTTTTTTCTGTCAAATTTTATTAAACATTTATAGGAGCAAAAAACTGACCATAGTGCAATCTATGACAGGCAACGGCCAAACCAGTCACTTTATGTAAAATCTAACGTCATATTACTATCTGCGAAGATCTGCGCTTTCGAATGATGTATAGGAGGTCAAAACAATTCATAAAACAAAAAAGCTGCTAAAATTGTCAAGGGACTAAACCCCCCTTGAGTCAACAAAATTTCATAACCCTTACAAGATTCAAGTTCCACTCGCTAAGCTCTTTCGAATGATACCTAGTTTGCAGTACCCTTTGCAATAAAATGGCAGTTGTAAGGCCAAAGACCATTTTGGGCTACAAAATTTCTGGAAGTACTTTATATTTGTAAGGCAAGTATCGAATTATCAATTGTTCTATTGTTTTATTTTGTTATGTCTGACCGAACTTTCATTTGCCAATAACAAACTTCTATTGCACAATATGTATAATGCACTATATGATACAAATAATAATACGTAATATAATCCAAAATGCAATGTGTATCTTCTATAAAAATATGAGCCGAAGACAAACCATTGTGGACTACCCTGTAATTGGGGTTTGGCATCTCCTTCATTATGGTTTTGCTGTAAGTTGAAATTAGGCTATTACAAAGTGTTTTCCTATTCAAGTATTTCTGTACTTTGCGATTGCTAAATAATTTCAAATTAAATCTATTATTATAGCTGAATCATCCACGTCGGCTGGAGTGGAATTAATTCCAACTTTCGCTATTCTGATAACAAATTGTGCCATATTTAACGAACTTTTATATGATAAAAGAAGGAGAAAAAATAGGCCCTTGCAGTTATAAATTCAGCTTTTGAAAACTTAGTTGCAGTTAACTATACAAGATACGACCTCTATTTAATGCTCGATGCCAGCATAGGTTTCAAATCTTTGAAAAGGCCGGTGTAAAATTCTGTGACCTATTTCTTTGAATGGAATGGCTTGAAAGAACCTTTAGTTACTTTGTAATAATTCTACCGTTGGACTCTGCAGAAGTCTTCAATATTTTCAAAATTAGAGTGCTTTTCTTATTTTTTCAGAATTTAAGAAAAAATTTGAAAAAAACTTAAAACCATCGTAATTTCTAAACTTTTTGAGGAAACATCGAATAATTTTCGAGAAAAATATAGTTTATGAACGTTTACAATATGGTATCAAGCAAAAGTCTTTCACTCTTCTGGTTTGCGATTTAGAAATTTGATGACGTCACATCCTCAAATGAGTTGAAATATGAAATACGCTGTAATTTCGAAAATATTGAAGATTTCTGAAAAGTCCAACGGTAGAGTTATAGCAAAGTAGCTAAAGTTTCTTTCAAGCCATTCGATTCAAAGAAATATATGTCACTGAATTTTACACCGACCTTTTTACGCCAATTTAAAGATTTGGAACCTATGCTCTCGATATCTTACTTTGATATTTCCAAATCATTGCAGGAATCCTTAGTTATGTGAGTTTGTGAGTGCTACTTTGCGATGCATTAGGACAAAACCATGAGCAACTGAGGCACAGCACAATATGGAAGGCCATAGCTGCCTCATATATGCTCAAATACTTCATATTCGGTTCTTTTATCATTATCATTATCATTATATGTTTAAAGTGCATAACTATAATACAATATTCTATACACTTTACAATAAAAAAAAAACCTATTACAAAATATCATATGCTAATTTGAATAAATGAGTCTTTAACATCGATTTGAAACTTTCAATATTGTCAGTAGCACGGATTTCTACCAGAAGACTGTTCCAGAGACTAGCTGCGGCATATATTTTTTACTTTATATTAACCAATGTATTTATTCTATTTGTATTTATTATATTGTAGCTGAAGGGTTGTATCGTGTATAAATAATTATATCATATCATATCATATCATATGCAAAAGTTCGAGCATCTAATGTTTTGTTCTTGAATCGAGGCACTTTTCGGATGGCAGTGTGGTCTTGAATCGAGGCACTTATCGAATGGCAGTGTGGTTGCAATTCTCTGTCAGGGACCTTTACCATTTCGAGCTCCGCTCGTCTCTTTCAATGCATTGCCCGCTGCATTATCTGCTATCCTGTTATCATTTCGTGCTGTGATTTCGTCATTGTATTTCGTCTTTGCAGCATGATAATTTTGATTATTATGGAGTACGACCATGAGGCTTACAAACGGCAAAGAAATAAGTGTGTGAAAATGCTGCGCAAAGCCAAATTTAACTATTACAAAAACCTGGACCTAAAAAATCTTACAGATAATCGTAAGTTTTGGGAAACTGTTAAACCAGTTTTTACAGACAAGGTACAAGTATCTCAATCTATCACACTTATTGAAGACGGTGAAATGGTTACCGATGATCTCAAAATTGCAGAAATTTTCAACGATTACTTTGCTAATATCACGCAAAGTCTAGAAATCACTGACATTGGTGCCCATCTATCATCTACAATAGGTATAGAAGACCCTATAGATAAAGCTGTTGAAAAATATAAAAACCATCCAAGCATTAAGAAGATTAAGGAGTGTTTTACATGCTCAGAATCGTTTCATTTTAGGCAAGCTACTGTTGATGAGGTTTTTTGTCAACTTGGAAAATTAAACCCCAGGAAATCATCTCCAGTAGGAAGTATACCTGTGAAGGTCATGAAAGAAAATTTGGATATTTTTGCACCAATTCTTCAACAGCATTTTAATGCAAATATCTCGCAAAATGACTTTCCAGAAACTTTGAAAGCAGGAGACATCTCATCGCTTTACAAAAAGGACGATAATTTCATAAAGAAACATTATAGACCAATTACAGTCTTGCCTTCTACATCCAAAATCTATGAGAGACTAATGGAATCTCAAATGAAAGCCTTTGCTCGCTGCTTTCTCAATTCACTGCTGTGCGGTTTTCGGGAGAATTATAGCACGCAGCATGCTCTTCTTCATTTCATAGAAAGCTGCAGAAAGGCATTGGACAGTGGAAACACTGCTGGGGCCGTGTTTATGGACCTTTCCAAAGCCTTTGACTGCTTGAATCACGATCTACTAATAGCAAAATTAGAAGCATATGGCTTTAGTAGAGGAGCATTACAGCTTATCCACAGCTATTTGAATAGACGAAAGCAGAGAGTGAAGGTAAATGGGTCTTTTAGTACGTGGATAGAGACTAGCGTAGGCGTACCGCAGGGATCTGTGCTGGGGCCTCTCTTGTTTAATATCTACCTGAATGACCTGTTTATGTTTGTGACGGACTGCAAAATATGCAATTATGCTGATGATACAACTATCTATGTCTGCGATCGCAATCACGAAAATGTAATCAATAGATTAGAAAGCGAAACCCTGATCCTTTCAGAGTGGTTTCAGAGTAACTACATGAAGCTAAATGGTGATAAATGCCACTTGATGATTTTCGGTGAAAAAAGCAATGATTTGTCGATAAAAATCGAAAATACAACCATCCTAGAGAGCACAGAGGAAAAACTACTAGGCGTCACTTTGGACAAACAACTTTCTTTCAAGACACACGTACGATCGTTATGCAAGAAAGCAAGCCAAAAGCTTCACGCTCTTTCACGTATTTCCTACTTACTTGACACTGAAAAACTCAAGCATATCATGCGTTCTTTTATTCTATCCCAGTTCAGCTACTGCCCCTTAGTGTGGATGTTATGTGACAGACATCTTGATAGCAAGATCAATCACATTCACAAAAAGGCACTGAGCATCGCATACAAAGATAGTGTTTCTGATTTTGATGCACTTTTGACCAGAGATAATTCTGTGTCTGTCCATAAGCGGAATCTGCAGTTGCTGATGACAGAGATTTACAAAACTAAGTCAAATATCACCCCAAGCTTTATGACTGAGATTTTCATTGAGAAGAATCCCCCTTATCATCTAAGAAGCAAAAGTCTTTTACAAATGCCCAAGGCCCGGACAGTTCGGTTTGGGGTAGAGAGTATTGCCTTCTTGGGATGCAAACTGTGGCATGGAATCTCAAATGACATTAAACAGTCACTGAATATTTCCATCTTTAAAAAACGTATAAAGGAGTGGAAGGGCGATGAATGCAACTGCCGATTATGCAAGACATTCGTAGCACAGGTTGGGTTCTTGAATTGATACTATTTTATTCACTTTCAAAACTCACATGTAAATAAGTATAGAGATCGTTTTTATCGTTAGGTTTGTTAGATTTATTTTACTTTCGTTTTGTTTCAGTAGGCTTCAATTAGCAGTAATTTTGCTAGTATTTTAAACGCCTACTATAAAGAAATTAATAATAATAATAATAATAATAATACGAAGATTTATTTGAGTACTTCCTTAGAGAGACATTGTCCTCCCACTATTGAAGAAGCCTTTTGCAGCAAGAAATGTCAGCGAAAAGAAGGTGATTGTTATCCAAAAGCCAGCCCCGAAACTTGTTCTGAAGACGAAAGACAGGGTGTGGTGTTCCAAGAAGTCTGGCACACGAAGAAAGATTGGCTGCGTGGAAGCGAAGGTATGAAACGGCTTTTCTGTTGCCATTTTTGACTCACGGAGTTCACAGTACGAAGTGCAGTATATGGGACGGTGGGCAAATTGTGTCTCCTGTCTCCTGTCTCATGTCTCCTGTCTTCCGTGGTCATCGGCAGTATGTCATGGCTTGAGGGTCGCATTGGGATTTCAGTCATGATGGAGTCTATATGGAGATCATGTGTACATTATATTTAGCGACTGAGGTTGGCTGGCTATTATTGGTTGCAACAAATATATGAATTGAATTGAATGAGAAGACATTGTCCCATTTCAATAGAGAAGAATGTGGTTTTAAATATCTGTCTGAGTCCATGGGCACTCAACAAAAAAGCTTTGACATCATATCTGAAAATTTTATAATTGGATATTCGCTTTGTATACCATTCACCGCCATAATCACTGGATATAATGAACGGACAACATAAACACCGGACCACTGACTGTAGCGCTTGGATTGTAACTTCAAACCCAAAAGCCACGAAAAGTATTTGACCTGCTTCTTACTGCTTAAGATCATTTACAATTTCATATTTTCAGAAATATACACCACTAACACAAGATTGTGAATGGAACATGGATTATTGAAAAATTATATAAATATCTATTTATTGGACTATTATCATGTTTTTCTTATAATATCATTGGTCCCAGTATCCCAAAAATCTTTTTCTCTAACATTTTTGGGGACTAGGACTGAGACTAGTTACTGCGCAGAAACGCAGAGGAGCCTTGTATTCTTTGCGAAGAAATCTGCAAGGCTGTATGGTTCAAATCCAATTTTGACTCGCTTCTCTTTCTAATTATTTTCTAAAGCTCAAAAATTTGCTCTCTAGTCAAGATGGATATTTGTAATGTGAATATTTAATCAAGTCCTTGAGTCGCCAAAAGGCTTCCTTTCATTGCTATTTCGACCTCTTCGAGCCTCTCAAACATGGGCTGAAACAGGCTTCAATAACATGCATGGCTTCCTCTCTAACTGCCAGAAACATGAGAGAGCCAGGTCTCATATGCAGGCCTACAAGATGCGTACAACCTTTGATGTGTCGGACGCAGAGGCGGAGCCAGTACTTGAGAAAAAGGGGGGGGGGGGTCTGGGAAATTTTCCCTTTTAGCGCCCTTCAAGCTCTCGGAAAACGTAGGAAACGCCCTTTTAGCAATATTTCCATTAGATTTCTGCATAGATTATTGAGGATTTGATTTGATTACACGACAATCACAATTGTTCTGCCTTACCTCCTTGAATATAAATTTATTCCATTCTTATGCGAATCTCAAGGACCATCTTTGAGAAGAGTAGGCTGGGGGCAGGGGTTCCGGATATATACTTCACTACCTTCTTCTAGCTCTATCAGTCTAGCTCAAGATAGTTATATAGTTATAGTTATTTATTAAAGTCCTCAACTATGGTATATACAATATTCTAGGGACTGTACAAAAGTAAAAGTAGGAATATTTACAAATTATAAATTATAAGCTATTCTAAAAAAGTGTGTTTTAAGCATTGATTTAAAACTGTTTATGTCCTTTGCACTCCTAACTTCTAACGGTAAATCATTCCACAATGTGGGTCCTGCATATCTGAAAGAACGAGTACCCAGAGTCTTACACTTGCACCGACGAACGTCTAGCAGCAATGCACTACTAGACCTCAGTGTCCTCGTAGGTATGTGCCATCNCAACTATGGTATATACAATATTCTAGGGACTGTACAAAAGTAAAAGTAGGAATATTTACAAATTATAAATTATAAGCTATTCTAAAAAAGTGTGTTTTAAGCATTGATTTAAAACTGTTTATGTCCTTTGCACTCCTAACTTCTAACGGTAAATCATTCCACAATGTGGGTCCTGCATATCTGAAAGAACGAGTACCCAGAGTCTTACACTTGCACCGACGAACGTCTAGCAGCAATGCACTACTAGACCTCAGTGTCCTCGTAGGTATGTGCCATCTAATCATATCCTGCAAATAGGTTGGTGCCTCTCCAAACCTCTCCAAAGGTACAATGACATCTGGCTCACATCAACAAAATAACTCGACTTGCAAACTCTACCTTATGCAATAAGCGTCACAACTGGCTTCCTGCCTGTACAATGCTCTTCTCATTTCCTGACCAAAGTAATATGCTGAAAGCAAGATACGTTACTTTGAGAGTCTGTTTTATAAGCTATTATTGTGTTGAAATCCTGTGTTTAATTCGTTACTATACTTCATTTTCAAACACAAGAAGCAGAACAACCGTTGCTCCTGTTGCTTTTCTGAGGTTTGTAACAATCATACACCAAGAACAGAAGTAAATCTTTCAGTAATAAGAACATCTGAAGCAGTGTTTCCTAAAAAAAAAACAGGAGAGCAACCTTTAAATTGCAAAGAACACTGTGAAGGCAATTTGGCGTGATTTTATGATGAGCTGAGTAGTGGGAGATTATCAACAACAAGCGTGCTCCGAGAGGCAATACGGTGGATCATCCTACAATGAGTCATCAATTATATCCCAGGTAAGTCAAAATAAGTTAAAACGTTTCAAAGCCTGTAGTTTGCTTCCTATTCACCAGATCCCTTAAAAATGGTTACCATTGCGTAGATAATCGGTTGTATTGTTCCCAAGCTATGAGCAATTTTATAAAATTGTCCAATCTCAGAACCCTTCAAAACAGGCCTAAAAATCCTTGATCAAATTTGCTAACAATTCAGCATGACGAAACTATCTGAAAAACGGCTGAAAGAAATTCTAAAGTGAAAAGGATAGTAGCGTTGGCTTTGTATTTACGCAATTGATTGCCTAGGCAATAAGATAGCCCTATTAATATTCGTTGTAGTTGTATCGCTGTGTAGCTTAAATGTTATAAAACTTGATTCAGCAGTTTAGGCCTGTTTTGAACGGTTCTGAGATAAAACGCTTTTATAAAATCCCTTGTGAAGCAAGGAAAATATTATCGATTTTAACCATCTAAATTTCATTATCGAAGTTGACATGTTACCCACACAATGATGATTAGGGTTAAGGAATCTGACGAGTAGCAAGCAAACTAAAGTCTTGCAAACGTTTTAACTTGTTTTGACTCACCCTGTAGTATCAAGGGTGTCAGGACACCTATTATGTAATTAATAAGTAAATGTTTACTTACCTTGTATTGATTGTTGTTGTCTTCTTTGTTTTGTCTCTCCAAGCCTTGGTTTATGAGCAACATTTCAACCGACCTTGGCCTAAACTGGGCCTAACCGCTTTTTCGAACCTAACTGCCTTGTACTACTGTGTGCATGTGCGCCTTCGCAGAAGAAAATGTTTTTGCGGTTTAAAACATTTTCTTCTGCGAAGGCGCACATGCACACAGGAATACAAGGGGGTTAGATTCGAAAAAGCGGTTAGTTAAGGAATCTGACGAGTAGCAAGCAAACTAAGGTCTTGCAAACGTTTTAAAGAACGCCGGTCAACCAGCATCCTTTGCGGTCACGCATTGCAGAGAATGTTGTCATATAAGTAACAAGGGTGTCAGGACACCTATTATGTAACTAATAAGTAAATGTTTACTTAGCTTGTATTGATTGTTGTTGTCTTCTTTGTTTTGTCTCTCCAAGCCTTGGTTTATGAGCAGCATTTCAACCGACCTTGGCCTAAACTGGGCCTAATGTCTCGTTCAATTCCTACCCTGACCATCCCCCTCCCCGGGCAGCCCGGGGGTCGATGAAAATTGATGGCGCAAATTCCCGGGGGCGGGGGATATTTTTTGTGCAAATGCCGGGGGTGTCCCGGGGGGGATGGTCAGGGTGGGAATTAAGCGAGACATAACCGCTTTTTCGAACCTAACTGCCTTGTACCCCTGTGTGCATGTGCGCCTTCGCAGAAGAAAAGGTTTTTGCGGTTTAAAACCTTTTCTTCTGCGAAGGCGCACATGCACACAGGAATACAAAGGGGTTAGATTCGAAAAAGCGGTTTGGCCCAGTTTACCAGTTTAGGCCAAGGTCGGTTGAAATGTCCCCCCCCCATTACAAATAGGGTTAAAAATATAGCACAAATAATAATAATAATATAGGCATTTTTACAGCATTTTTATGGACCACTCCTATACTCTCCTATAGTATCATGCTCGTACAAGGGTGCAAGATATGTACCCTAAACGCTGCTGACCTGTTTTAACAAAATACATACCCTAATCGCGGAAAATTTTCTTGAAAACATACCCTTTCCCGTGTCACATTGAATTTCTCGAGTTTAGGTACCCTAATCGCTTACAACGAATCGAGAGTTCTCGTTTCGGCGGAGGAGAGCAACTTCATTTGTTGGCGAGGAGGAAACTGCTTCAGATCTCCTACCCGCTGTCTCTTACCATTCTGCTAAGTTCGTCGATTCGCCACAAATTCTATTTCAAAATGCTTGATTAAAATATCATCACAGAAGAGTTTTATATTTATCAAATGTCAAAACGGATACCCTTTTTGAAATTATGGTCGAATTGGCACCCCTAAACGCGGGCCCGTGCCTACTTTGAAGAAATGCACCCTTTCCCAGGCATTAATTTAAGGAATGTTCATCACTGCACAAAACAACGTAAATTGCAGTTTTCCAGGTCATAAGGGTGTGGTAATAGGTTTGGCAAGTTTTTTCGTGGGCAGAGACAAGTATGGAATGTAAGATGTTCGTGCACCGGACAGCATAATTGTCATAAATTTCTGTGCACCATTTGTTAGTTATGCACTGTGAAGCCAAGGGGGAAACCAGTCACATGCATGGGAAGTGCATACATCTAAGTCGTCCAGGATGCTCCCCTGGAAAATTTTGTAAATATGACCTCTAGAATGGCCTAGAATGCAGCTACTTCTTTTTTTTTAAGCAAGGGAGTTTGTCATGCAACTAATTTGCTGACACATGGGCAAAACTTGATTTAGTATTAGTCCGTGATATTCTGTTGAAGACACTGATAACCACGCAGAATTCTTCGATTTGCTCTGCAGGGGTGGCTCTAGCCAGAAATTAAAAGACGCAACATGCAGTGGGGGTGCCACAGATCTAGCAGAAGCTGGAAGCGCGCCAAAATTCTTTGGGTATTGGTTATGAAAATTATTCAATTTTCCTACTAAGTAACACCTGAATGTAAGAGCTATAATTCAACCTGACCAGAATCATATTGTCAAGCACCTTGCTCGTTTTAAAACAAGTAGTAAGAGATTGGAGGTGAAAAGCAAGATTCAATTTTTTGAACATGTGATTTCTGCAGTAGTTATTTTACTAAACAACGCCTCAATTGTATGTTTTTACCGACATTCTATTAGAAGACTCTAAAAAGAGGTGAGTTAGTTTCAATGAAAAGGGTAATTTGTTGTCAAAAAGAGGGTACCCAGCAATCTTTATGTATTTATTCTAAAAACATCCAAAACTGCTGCATTTCAAATATTTCAAACTGAAAGAATTCATCACTGCATAAAATTTGATTCATCACTGCACATTTTCGATTTATCACTGCACAAATTGGTCATCACTGCACCTTAAATTAATCCGTGCCCTTTCCCGTGTTTTTTTGTACGAGCATGATAACACATCAGGTACCAAGTACCCCCCCCCGGCAGTCTTATGCAGTGAGGCTAGTCATTGAAGGGGGCAAACATGGAAGGGGGCAAACTGCAGCTGTAAATTATGTTGTTAATAGGACATTATATTATACTTTATATTATGTAATTAGTTTTAGTTTGTAGTTGGTTTAAATTAGTTATTGTGTATATATATATATGCTTATAACTATTTGTAAATAACCAACTTTAAAGAATGTTAAATGAAAAA
>REGM01000172.1:333486-372767 GCA_004194415.1 Aurelia aurita
AAATCTCAAATTGTTGGCAAACGATGTTTGCTCATTCCGTAAGGGTTTGACAATCACACAAATTTTGGGTGAATTTTGAACTAACAACAGCCAGAGTCAGGAAAACAGTACGGTCACAAGGTCACTGACCATAAGTAAGGTCCCTAATAACAAGGAAATAACTTCTGTCACGCCCTAAACACACCCATTTTCTATTAAAAAATGAAGAAGGTTCTATCAAAAATATATTTTGTCCAGAGGAGACTTAAGCATTTTCCTAGACTTTTGCAACGGCCTAAGATTTAGTTTAGCGTACATGGTTGATGTCAATCCTTTTCTTTCACTTTATTTCCACCCATTGATCTCTGTGGAAGTTTCTCGATAGGCTAGATAAATGCTGCATACATTAAATTTACAGCTATCACCTTTTACGGTAGAATAGTTGCAATCTTGTTCTCTTTTCTCGCTGAAAGAGTAGGATTTGAAAACTGGTGTATGAGTCGATACGATGTGATATCATTAAGAGAGCAAGGGATCAGGCGGTTGATTGAAAAAGGAGAGTGTCAAATCAGTCGTCTTGTGGTACAAAATTTTATGACTGCTTTCCAAAGCGAAACCATCATGAAACTTACTGAAACCTTTTTCGTCTGACACTCATCAGAGTGTGGAACGTCGGATAATGTTCGAAAGATGAAACGAGAATTTTATATCTTATATGTGTTTTGAAATAAGCCAATCAGAAAAGACTGAGGCTAGATTAGTGTACCAATCTAATACCAATCATTCTCATGTTACAAGCGATTTTATAAAAATTCATCTCAAAATCCTCCGAAACAGGCCTAAAATCCTTGATCAAATTTGCTAGAAATTTAGCCCCACAGCTATCATAATCAAATTCTATAAAGGTCTATCTTGTCGCGCAAACGTTTGCTAGGTATATAATCCTATCCACATGGGACTGTCATTCAGCCTTTTTTGTCTATTTACTATTATCACGAGGCTGGATTGCTTCGATTTAATCCAATATTTTAGGCCTGTTTTAAATGATTTTGAGACGAAGCATTTTTATAAAATCACTTCTAAGTTGAAAACGATACAACCGATTTTGAGGTATTATCAGTTTATAGGAATCTGAAGAATCGTTTGAGAGCTACATTCTTTCAAAAGTCCACACATTTTTTTGACTCACTCTGCAGAAGCTTGATTCTTGAGATTCTGGGATCGACAACGCACCAAATTTCACTACGAACCGCCAATAGACGATTACGGAAAAGATGGCGTCAAAGGGCATGTTACCAAGATGCATTGCGTTTTATTGATCAAATTTTTATAGAACCACTATTGATTGCATAATAGAACGCAATGCATCTTCGTCAAATGCCCCTCGACGCTATTTTTTGGGTAATCGTCTCTTTCGTAACTCGTGTTTCTTTTCATTCACAATTTAGTCCTAACACTTTAATACTACAACCAACTGAGTAGAAAGAACACATTCAACTCGTGGATTTTACAACCCTTTCATTTAATAACTCTTCACAATCAACTACATTAATTATTTGCATAAGATTTATGGATTTCATAAGAGAGAATTTACTCTCGTATTACTGTTAGCAAGTGTTTTCTTTTTTGAGAAAAGAATGAAAAAGCTGATGAATAAATATCGCTTGCGTTTTGTCAATATTCGTCTGGTAGTGAATTTGTTTGAGACATTGTCTTTTTGTCTTGCAGGTGATTTTCGGGTGTGTTTTGATTTTGTCTAATGTTTTAAAAGGATCCTGATGTTTATGAGCAGTTAAAGACAAGCAAAATGGCATCGTAAGTTCAAATTTTGTTCTGCTTTTATGTCCATTGCACGTATTTTTTATAAGAAACCACTTACTAGAAACTGTAGTCTCAATTTTTCAAAAATTAAGAAACCAGGCTACCTGAAAAATTTTAAGGAACTTTTTGTAATTTGCAGTTTCAATTTTCTTGGTCATGCAACATGTTTTGACACTGTTTTGACATTGTTTTGACATTGTTTTGAGTGCGATTTCTGTTAATGTTTGTTTTGAGATTCTAATAGGTACTTTTGAAGCCCTGTTTAGCAATAGCATTAAAGATTTAAGAAACTCATAAGAAACTTTTGGTAGCAAAAATGGCCGAAGATTTAAGAAACTGGCTACCAACCCCGGACCTAAGTTTCTTACAAGAAAAATATGTTTACCATAGCCCAAGTAATTTCACGACGCTTTCATTTTATGACCCATCAACCTAAGCCTGGTTCCTTTACACGTGAGACATGGTTTAGAGTAGCAAGTAGACAGACATTTTTCCAAGTAGTACTTTGTTTACAAGCGACAAGAACCTTACCACACCGCTGCTTCTTAGACAATTTTCACCATACACTTATTTTTTTATACGAAACCGCTCATAAGAAACTGTAGGCTCAAGTTTTCAAGAGTTAAGATCCCGGGCTACCTGGATTAAAATTTTCTACAATGCTCCCTCGTTTCCAGCTGAAAGATTCCCTAAAACCACTGGAAGGGCCTTAAACGTAAATGTGCCATTGCAGACAAATGGACATATAGATTGTTCCAACTGAGGTTTTCGTTGAAAATGCTAACTGAATCTCACTTACTTTTGTGTTCAGTTTTAAAAGTTAAAAACAACTTAATCTGATATTCTAGCGACTGTGGCATTCTCCCCAATTTCATGTGGTATGAGTTCTCAGTTCTCCCCAGTTCTCTCAGAGTGGTCCAAGTCTACCTGATTTGCTTTTCCCCCTCACTTTAAAGGAGCTGTGTAAGCAAAGCTTCAAAAAAACCATGCCTTTGCCTTCCCTCCCTAATGCAGGCAAATCGCAGCAGATACATCGATAATGAAAATATTTTCAGCCAGTGCAATAAGATTTGTTATCTTGAATAAGGGGAACATGACAAATGGTTGAGTATAGATTTGGTGGGTAAGAATTTGCAAAATTGTCCCAGTTTCCTTTTTAGCAATGGCACGTAGTGGATCGAAGGATGTGTTCTAAGCCAAAGTAAAGAGTGTGCCCCCAACAAATGTTCTTGTAGGTGCTGATTTATAGAAAAATAATACAAAAATTGTTCAAACTTCCATTTTAGCATTGGCAAACAAGGAGTCGGGAGATACGTTCTAAGCCAAAGTAAAGAGTGTGGCCTTAAAATTGTTTCTGAGTGCTTCGCTCCCAGACCTCCATTTTTGTCGCGCCATTGGCGCGAGTCGGTGACCCCCATTCACTAAAACGCTCCTACATGCCTGCATCTAATTACCTTACTTTGCTCTCTGCTACTCCAATCTCTCGTTGATAAATTTGATCAGTGTTTAATAAACTCTTGGGGCGTTTCAGGTAAAATCCCGGAAATTAAAGAAGCTTGCTAGTAATACAATTTAGATATGATCGACTGGATTTGAAATTGTGCTCTATGAAAACTGGTGTACGAAACGAAGAGACTTGACAAAAAGAGCATGCAGTGTGGTGGAGTGGAGTTCTGAAGGGAAATTTTTGTTCTTGAAAATTGAGGCACGGATCGAAGATACTTGAAAAACGAAAGTAAGCGGTTAATTGAAACTTGATATTCTCAGATCGACAACGCGCCAAATTTCACTACGAACCGCCAGTTCGGTAACTCGATATTTCGCTTCATTCACATTTTAGTCCTAACACTTTAATACTGCAGCCAACTAAGTAAAAAGAACGCATTCAACTCGAGGGATTTTGTAACCCTTTCACTTAATAACTCTTCACAATTAATTAAATTAAATATTTGCATAAAATTTATGGATTCATAAGAGAGAGTTTACTCTCGTATTACTGTTAGCAAGTGTTTTCTTTTTGAGAAAAGATTGAAAAAGCTGATAAATAAACATCGCTTGAGTTTTGTAAATATTCGTCTGGTAGTAAATTCGTTTTAGACATTGCCTTTTGTTTTGCAGGTGATTTGGAGTGTGTTGCTGGACAGATGAAGAGCAGTTAAAGACCAGCAAAATGGCATCGTAAGTTCGAATTTTGTTCTGCCTTGATGAACCGATTTACAGGTGCTAGACCGATTACCTGAGTCCCTTGTGAACCATCTTCTCAATAATTTCGTCTGACACAGTTCACAGCAAATCGTAAGATAGAATCCGAACGAGAAATTTACAATTTGGCTAGTCTTTTAGGTGCAAGACTCCCTGAGTTAAGCTGCTATAAATTGCAGAAAAATCTCTCCTATTTTTTGAATGGGATTTCTGTAATGCTGTTAGCCCTTAAATAACACTAAAATATCACCATAAAACACTAAAACATAAAAATATTACGTTCTACAGTGCCATTCACAGCAGGAAAATAGTAATACTTTAACAAACTAAATAAATAAGTTAAGGAAGCTCAGTACCAAATAACTACAAACTCTATATGAAGGGTGCTTTGGGGAGTACCAGAACCCGCAAACCCGGACCAAAAACCCGCAAACCCGTAGGCAAAAACACCCAAAACCCGAAACTGCACGTTTGAACAAAACGTTTGAATTTTCGCAAGCATTTCTGGATGTTTTCCAACTTTTTCGCTTTCAGTGACTCTTCCTCGTTGTTTTTAAAATACAAAAGCCGGTTCTTTGATCTCAATCAACTACACAAGCCACATGACTTGGAAAACCCGAAAATCTGCGGATTTTGAGTAAAAAACCCGAGATCTGAGCGGAAAGATAGGCCAAACCTGCAACCTGTGAAACATCTCAAAACCCGTAAACCCGCACATTTATAGCGTAAATCCCGAAATCCGAGGGCTAAAATTGGCGAAACCCGCATTCCGTGAACCCCCAAAGCACCCCCCTACATTGGTGAAAAATGGGATCCAAGATCCAAGCTGGATCAGAATAACATCTCAATCGTTTCAAAATTGATTATTTTGTACTCAGTTACCCTACTAAAACTAACAATGAGAAGGGGATGAGTCGCTGCTTTTACTTTTAGACATTCAACTGAAACGCTTTGTTGCTTCGATGAATGAAATTGTTTCGTTATGATGGCTCTGTTTGCAACTACGGCCAAGTCATGGCTCCCAAACAGAAGCAAACTGTCCAGAAACATTTGAATCCAACTCGGTTATTTTTATACCAGGGACTTCTGTAAGCTGGCGAAAGAGATCTCTGCGCATCGAGTCAAACTGATGGCAGTGCAGGAGAAAGTGTTTATTATCCTCAATGCCTGTACCACATGTAACACTTAACAGTGGGGCTAATTCAGTCAAAATTGTGTCGAAACCTATGACTAACATTTCTCCTATGACTATGTTAGGAGAGAACCATGGCAGAACTTGATTCCCTGAAATTGGCCAAGACATCACACCGTTGCTGTCATCGGGAAGTAAATTAAATAGAACCAAGGAAAAAACATTCTTTAAAACTATGAGGCTCTCATAGGTGTTTTCCGGAGCAAGGGAGCAGGGCCTAAAAAGGGCCAGGAGCAAGGGAGCAAGACGAGAAAATACAGGAGCAGGGAGCACATGGAACTCTGCAGAAGATAAAGTAGCTGGAGAACCAGGCTAATTTTCAAGGGAGCATGTTGCTTTTAAGGGGCTATCCCCCTATCTGACAAAACTTTGTCAGTTTTAGAGATATTCTCTTCAGATTTGGACAGGATATAAAGATAACTGACTTTTGATCAAAAATTTTGTCATTTAAATTAAATATGCAAATTAGGCAAAATGGCGGCAATAACAATGGTAAAAAGTGCTACATGCTTGTGACAAAACCAATTTCACAAAATTAATGATAATAGGCTGAAACCTTTTTCAGGCACTCATTATATGCATAGCTAATGCATGAAAACATTTCAGCCTGGTAGTCACTTGCATTGCAGAGAAATTTTGAATTTAAGTTGAGATCCGGAAAAATAGCATTACCAATAATTTTCAAGACAGAATTGTATTTTTGCTCCAAGGTATAGCCAGCTCTAAATCTGGCATTCATTAGAGCAAGGTAAAATGAGTACTTCCTGAAAATTGCAGCAAAATTGATCAAGGAATAACTGAAATACATTGTCACAATCATCGGAATTTACCGTTTTTTACTAAATGCGGAAAAATGGCTTTGAAAGTGAAACATATAAAAAACGTCTAGGTTCACTGCTATTTTTGCCTCAAAAGTTCACCAGATTCATAAGTCATCCCCTTCTGCACCTTCTTTAAGTCCAAGAGATCTAGCCTGATGGTTTCTCAGTGTTTTTGTACCCTTTTTACTTTTGTCTGATGATTGTTTCTACATGACGGCTGGTCTAATCGGGTCACTTTACGATATTCTTGGTATTGTTTTGGCTCTTTACTGATCCCCAGCCTCTTCAGTACAGATGTTGCTGATAGAATACAATCATATCATGAAGTTACAGTATTTGCAGCACAGAAATCTGTCTCTTTTCCTTTCAAAAATCATTTTTTGGTGACATTTCCCAATCTTGTTGTTCAGACATTTTTAGGGTTTCACTATGTACGAGTCTGGACATTTGAATATGGCTTACTCATCATCAACTCATAAATGACCTCAACCAAATCAGATACATCTGTAAGGTCATTGGGCTTTTAATATTATGTTTTGCTAAATTTCCTTCTGCTACCAGCATGATTACCCTTGTCCTTTATGGCACAAATTACGTTGCGTGGCTGCCTTTTTAGACCAGCCGGAGATGAATGTAAGAGGCCTGCAGTGCAGTTACATCATCCTTCAAATTTGTAGTGCAATCCTTTCTATTGATTGCAAGGCTCTTTTAATTTTGCAAGTCAAACTGACCATTTGCATTCCAGGAGTTTCCCTTTGAATTTAGGCCTAAATTTGAAATGCCTAAGCTAATATGTAAGTGCATTTATTTTTCAAGTTGTTATGCTGTGCTGGCCTTTTAACAAGAACAAGTCCTTTCTTGTAATATTAGCATCCTAAACCATGTGTTATGTTACATCAGAAGAAATTGTGTAGATCGAGTCAAGTCCATCACTCGCTTTTGACATCCACATGTTTGGTTTGATGATGTGATTGTGATATATGGCCATGATGGGTTGGGCCTAAACTTCAGGAGGACGGAAGTATACACGCCTCTGACACTTCGTGTTTTTGTTTGAGTTTAAATTCCCTGCCCATTTGAATTACTTTTTCGTCTCTCGTAATATTCCATTCCATTGGAGCTCTTCCAGTTTGATTATTCTGAATTTCTGTGTCAGGTCTTGCTTGTCAATGTTTCCTCAATGTTTTGTACATAAGACAGGGCTATTGCTCCATGTAATACGCACAAAATTGCCTCTCTTTCATGCAACAATCCAATTCAATCACAAAACTGAATTCCTTCGTTGCTGGGGTGCTCGGAGGGGTGTTTTATCCCATTTCTTGGCTGAATGTTCTCAATTTTTCGTTACTAAGGGCGTTGCTAAGGAAATTTCATTAGGGTGGCATCATTACAACCCCCAAAAAATGGTGATAAAACATTGTTTTGTTGAAAATAAGTCAATGTGCTTGAAAGAGCATACTTCAAACCTTATTTTTATCAGTTATTGATTTTTTTACAAAAATTGAAAATTTTGTCTTTGAGATAGGGGGAACAAAAGAGCAATGACCCCCTATCAGAGCTTCAAATCCTACAAATTTTGTTGTATTTGGGTGGGAAGGACAACTAGGCACGCCGGGTTTGTGGTGTAAATATTAAATGCAGTTCTTTGCGTGAATTGTGATTTCGCATTTTGATAATTCTATTATACGACGTCTTTATTTTGGCAAGCAATGAGTTATCTTAATTTTATCTCATTATTCAAAATTTTGAAAGAGGGGTACAGAACGAACAACATGACAACAAAATGTTTTGTGCCGGTAGAGAGGTTTCTTCCTCCATCCTCGCGAGTGGCCTTGTAGGAAAGGAAGCTTTCGACTTTGAAACGAGAGGATTTCGAGCACATGAAGAACTGAGCTAGACAAAATGATTGATTCTGAGCCTTTCGAGCAAACTTTCGGGGTTTGTATCCTGCCATCTTGTCAAAACATGGATTAAGAGCGATGCTAAGGTATATATTTTATGTTTTGTAAACTACAGGAATAAATTTATTTGTTGTTGCATGTACAAATAACTCCTGGTCCTGGTATGTCCTGGTATGTTTTATGACTTTGATTTTATACCAAGATATGCTTATAACCCTGTATAACCCTGGGTCGATACAGGGTTCTTATGGAAATTCGAAGGGAGGTGGCAAGGATAGATTTAGGGGATAGAACTGACCGGGAGAATTAGCTTTGCCCACTCTTGATGGCAAAAATTGTTTTTGTGACAAATTCTTAGATCAATGATTTGCCAATGATTTGCCTGCAGAAATTAAATCATTGAATACCTTACTTCAGTTGGACCTAAATAGTGTAGAGTGTACAACCGAAAATGATCGAGGGGTTTATCACCCCTTCAAAAAGCGGACGAGATTTCCAGGAAAACGAAAGGATTTATAGGGGATTTCAGGGATTTCTTAAGAAAATAAAAATATTTACGTACGAAGTGTACGAAATTTCTAGAGAGTGATTTGCCCCTCGAAAATAAAGACATTGCATTGACAGATGTGGTCAGTAATTTCCGAAAACCAGACCTAAAATGTTTAGAAATGTCATATATTGTTGCCTCATATCAAACTTCAGAAATGATGATTACGTCACCAAAAAGGCTTGATTAAGGGGCCGTTTACATGAGAAAGTCAAACCGGTTTGAAACTTCACCCCGATCTCAGTTGAACTCGGTGTCTGGTCAGAGACCTATAAGTGTTTACATGGAAACGCGATTTTTAACTCAAACCGGGGTGAAACTCAACTCGGCATTTCAAATCGGTTTGAAATTTCACCCCGCTTTGAAAACACTATGTGAACGCAAATTATTCTCAAACCGGTTTGAGATTAAGTGGTCTCGGGCTCAAAGTTCGCATTGGCATTGTTTTTCTTGGCGCCAAACATGATGACGATGACAATCTCAAGCATTCTTGCGTCGTTCGATAAACAACACAGGTCTCAGACCGGGGCGAAACTTCATGTGAACGCAAAAGAAAATAAGCTCTCGGGCCAATATTCAGATCGGGGTGAAATTTCAAACCGGTTTGAGGGTGCGTTTACATGATAAACTCAAACCGGTTTGAAACTTCACCCCGATCTGAATATTGGCCCGAGAGCTTATTTCCTATTGCGTTTACATGAAGTTTCGCCCCGGTCTGAAACCTGTGTTGTTCATCGAACGACGCAAGAATGCTTGAGATTGTGCATCGTCATCATGTTTGGTGCCAAGAAAAACAATGCCAATGTGAACTTTGAACCCGAGACCACTTAATCTCAAACCGGTTTGAGACTAATTTGCGTTTACATGATGTTTTCAAAGCGGGGTGAAATTTCAAACCGATTTGAAATGCCGAGTTGAGTTTCACCCCGGTTTGAGTTAAAATCGCGTTTTCCATGTAAACACTTATAGGGCTCTGACCAGACACCGAGTTCAACTGAGATCGGGGTGAAGTTTCAAACCGGTTTGACTTTCTCATGTAAACGGCCCCTTAGTTTCTCATGTAAACGGACCCTAAGAGTCGTTTTCACACTTGCAAGCAAAGATAATGGAATATCTTTGTTGCAAGTTAAACCAAATTATCGAATGGATCCAACAAATCGAATGCATTTGATTGGTTGAACTTTAACCTGGTTTAGATAAAGCTGGTTTAACTGTGTTAATGTGAATGCAGTATTAGAAGCTCCAGGCTCGTAGCGCCTATTTGGGCCGGTCGGGCCCGGGCCCCCCAATAATTTCCAAAAGTTGCACTTTTTCTTTCATCTTGTTAAGTAAAATTGCCTGAAGAATTCAACTAAAACCAAAGTAGTGCCCTTTAAAAGCAATTCTTAGTTTAGCTGTAGCTGGCGTTTGCATCCCTCACGTTCTTGAAATTCTCTCGAAAATGAGAAGAAACATGAGAAATTGCTTGGGTATAAGTTGGGTGGGGCAAGAATTTTGCAAATTGTACGAGTTTCGATTTAGTGTGGGTAACCAATGGGTACCGTGGGTACCAGACCCACCCTGAAAGAAATATTTCCCTTGGGTTATATGTGTCTGGCACCCAGGGTAATATTGGATTGAAAATGCATTCTCTAAGCCAAAGTAGAGAGTGTGAACTCTCAAAATTTTCCTGTAGGTGCAGATTTATAGAAAAATCATTACGAAATTCGTCTAAATTTTTATTTTAGGAATGGAAAAAATGGGATCGGGAGATGTTTTCTAAGGCAAAGTAAAGGGCGTGGCCAAAAAATTTTTCTGTTGGCATTTTTGCTACAAATCCTGATGAGTTTCTTAGATTTGTAAAGCTCTGGATATAGAAATGATTTTTGTTTTTGTTAAAAGGGCTAACAGCATTACAGAAATCCCATTTTAGAAGAAACGTATTCTTTGGAAATTTTCGTGCGATAACACATATATTTGGAACCATTTGAAAAAGCAGTGGTTTACGCAACGCTACGTAATTATCTAATCAGGGAATATCGTACTTCTTCTAAACTACCGATAACTAGTATACTTAGTATGTTGTGGAATTTCGATTCACAAATCTAGCAGATAAATTTATGCTTGTTTAGAAAGAGGCTTAGATTAACATTTGTAATCGAATTTAAGTAAGAGGGTTTATTTTTGCAAGAAAGATTGTGATTTCCTTGCCGTGTAGTCAAATGAAAGATCATAGCCTCCAGGGCTGATTAGTGTCAGTGCTATTATGATTGAAGTTGCGGATGAAGAAAGTTGGATTCAAGAAATCGATGAAACAGATTGGTAAGCGAGTCCTTCGTGGCTTATCTTATTGGAAGTACCGGGTGTCCCGAAATGATGTATCGGAGTTTGCCGAAACGTATAATCATAGATTTTGCAGCAATTTCAATAATTTGCCAATTATTTTATAGCAAAAAGGGGCAAGGCCTTAATGTATGGGAATTCTATAAATACACTATAGACACCCTTTAAGTATATCTTTCGGGACCTTAGAATTCCCATACATTAAGGCCTTGCCCAAAAAGGCTAATTTAGATGTAGCAATTCATTTCACTAAAAAATTGGTCATTCACGATCATAGAGTTCAAGACTATTTACTTGCAAGTTGCTTTTGAAAATTCTTGAACAAAACTAGAAATTACGGTAAAATTTCCTCCAGTTTTTAGCTTTAAAATGAAGAAAATCGCAGCAATAACCTTCTAAGGAGATTGAATAAGCGACCCATATACTTCTACAAGTAAGAGACTCATACCTGTTACTTGTTATCGTTCATAGAGAATGATCATATGCTCCATGAGATTGTTTTTAACTTAGGTAATCATTTATCGAAATTACTATTCCTCTTTGAAGCATGGTCAAAATCTACTCTCAACAAAAATTTCCCGTAACTCTAGAACGATGTGACTGAATAACTTTCTGCATCTACGTTTGCCTTTTTGTTACAAAATGATTGCTGATTCATTTAAATGGGTGCAAAATCCATGATTATACGCTTCGGCAAACATGGATAGATCATTTTGAGACACCCGGTAGAGATGTTAAAAGCAAACTATCCTAGATATGTAAAAGTCACCTTGATACTATCAGGGTCGTAATCGTTCTGTTTCCAATGACTTTCAAGGGTTTCCACCACTTTAAAAGTGGCTCGGGCCACTCTCTTTTGATGCCTGTCCAATTTTAACCAATCAAATCATGCGAGGTCTCGAGCTCAACCAACGGCATGTGGCTGGAGTTTGTTAATTCTATTCTAACACCTCAGATATGGTGGTTGATTGATTCCCTTTAACACAATAGTGCTTGCGCTGGACATCTATTTGCTAGACTACTTTTTCACTCTCAAAACTAGAAAATATTAAAGGAGAGAAATGTTTCATTTCTAGCATCCCTGCTGCCAAAGAAATTGTAGAAATCATAATTAGTTTGTTCAATACTGGTCCGAAATTGTTTCCAAAGTTCCAAGTTTTGGTCCGGAACTTAATTCTCGGGAACAAAACGTCCGAAACGTCCGAAACTTTTTTGAGGTAATGTAGTTTATCATGAACAGAATCAAAACTCTTAAATGATTATTTCATGCATTAGAACTAACTAAATATTAAAAGTATAATAATTAAAACCGCTGCATAAGCTAAGCGACAAATTTTATATGGTTAGAATTCTCTCTACCTCGAAAACACTAATAGCTCAATTCAATCGATCCCACTTTAGTCAAAATATGGGAAATAATAATCTTTTAAGGAGTCCAAATAAATAATTTATCAACTTCCTTTGCAAGGAAATGTTTTATTTTACTTTCAATTTCAAAAAGTACCTTTTGAAAGAACACGTGAAATTTTCATGAAATTTTGTAAATATATTTTCAACACCTGCATCTTTAACGCAGTTCCTTTGATAGTTTTTTGAAGATTTTTGTCTATATAGCTTTTCTGAAGGCAAAAATATTTAGTCCACTTTGTCAAGAGCATAGAAAAGGTGCAGTTGTTAGCGAGTAGAGTCTGCAAGAGCATTCTATCAGAGCTGACTTGAGTATTGCAAGAAAGTTATCAAGTTTTGTTCAAGGTAACTCAATCTTTACTTTGATGTCTTAATTCCACTGCCAATATCATAAGCAACATTATTGACAACATTATAAACAACATCTATTACGCTGCACTTACTTAACTTCATTAACAGCTAAGTTCATGTATTGGTTTAGTGACAGCAAGAATGATAGGGGCTGTGGTATGATGAGTGACGTGTGATAAATCATCACAGCTTTGCCCACTTTGTGGCTAGATCTTAATGAAGTTAAGTGAGTGCTGCGAGAACGATAAACGTGAGGACCCATGCCAGTCTAGAGAATCCGAGGGCGTATTTCCTTACTATGGCTATTTGGCTCAGGGATCGTAATATAGAGGATGCTTTTCTTCTTTAGAAATCAATTTTTACCACATTTAACATACTATGACCACCTGAAATCACATTGGCTCGGATTTTCGTGGCAGGAAAGCAGTGGGGCTATGTTCTCGCACGAGGTGCAAAATTTGCGTGAAAAGTGACTGAAAAGACCCTTTAAAAGGCATTAGGCTTGACTCAATACATAGTCTCTGTAAAAAAGGAATGGAGTGAAAACATTGGCGCGAGTGGGGTATGTCTAGTGTTTTCTCCCGAGGTTCAAAATTTGCATGAAAAGTGACTGAAAAGGTCCTTTTAAGGCCTGAAAAGGAGCAAAATTAGTAATGCTGTGCTGGAAAAAACGATAATTCGAGAATTTTTGCTACAAGCAAACATTTTCCTCCTTAATTGGCACCTATGAAAGGTAACTTCCCTTGTACACCTGTGTCCATGATCAACCGGGCATCATGTTGGAGTGATGCACAAAATCAAGCTAAAACACTCAATCAGTAGCTTGAAACATAACTGGTCCCTAGAATGTTGTAACTGGTTATGTAATCAAGGTAATCCAAAATAAGATTCTGAATCGATTACAAATAATCCAGTTATCGTTTCATAAAGTTAAAAGCATGATTATTGATTAAGTTGATCTTGTTGTCATAAATCGCTTAATCTTAAATTTTCATTTCTTTCGTTGTTTGTTCGTTAGTTATTTGTGGAAATTGCGAAAGCGATTCCGCCTGAAAGTTGGATGGGTTTCTACTTTTTTGAGCGACATCGCAAGCCAATCAGATATCTGAAAAATGTCATCGCGAGCGGAATATTCTGCCTAGTAGAAATTAGGCTTTATTCACTGGCGAAAGTCCAACGTGGAATTCAAAGCAGTGGAATTCAAAGCATCTAGGCCTCAAAATATTTTACTATCTATACATTTTCACCCTAGCCTGATTGCAAACTTAGCAGGCAATTTTCTTTTTATGCAAACAGGGATCTTTCGAATTTCTAACGGGATATTGCCTTTGTTCATTGTAGATGCAGCCAGTCACATTAGGCCCCCCTAGAGTACGAAGCAGCCGTCATCTTGAAATATTGTCATTAAATGTTGTAGCAACATCAAATGACAACATTGCACACAAATGCTAATTAATTATATTGTTTTAGAAACACAAGTGTAACTCCAACCTTTATTTATCACATTAAATTTCCTTTCTCAGTGAAATTGACACGCAGGATGGCAGTTCAGCCGTCAAAGATTCTGAGCCCGACATGGCAGCAGCATCGAGGTCTCCTAGATTGTCACAGCATTCTTTGAGTCTTTCTGGGGCAAGTGATCTCGCTGATTTGATTGCAAAAGCAAGATCTGATTTCAGCCAAACTTTGAGAGAGGTAAGAAATTGTTTATAGAAATACTGGGTGAATCAGAAAAATATTTAGACGTTTGAAAGCCTGTAGCTTTCAAACCATTTATTAGATTCCTATAAATTAGCTTTCTTTGGGTAGCTAACATATTATCTTATTTTTAGATACAAAAATGTGTTTTGTCAAAATCAGTCGTATCATTCTCACACTACAAGCAATTTTATACAAATTCTTCACCTTCATATCCTTGAAAACAGGCTTATAATTCTTGATGAAATTTTCTGACAATTCAATTCCAAAGCGTTCATAATCAAACTCTATCTGTCTGTTATGTTGCTTGAACATTTTATTGGGTTTGGTACACAAAGAGGGTGCTGCATAGTCAGAGACGTAGGAACCGGGGGGCCCGTGCCCCCCAAAGATTTTGCAATAAACGAGAAATTGCCCGTTTTGTTTGAGGAAATTCCCCTCTAGCTTAAGGAAAAAAGTGCCCTTGAAGTGTCGTGCCCTTCCAAGTTGAAGATGCTTCCTACGGCCCTGTGCTTAGTCGTATGTGCTTTGGACTGTCATTCAGCTTTTTTCGTCTATTTTCTATCATCGCGAGGCTGGATTGCTAGCAAATTTGATCAAAGATTTTAGGCTTGTTTCGAAGGATTTTGAGATGAAGCTTTCTTATAAAATCATTTGTAACTTGGGAACGATTTACAAACTGAACGAAAGACCTATTTTGACAAACTGAATTTTGTATCTAAGTTGACATGTTAGCTACACAGTTATTACCAGTTTATAGAAATCTGATAAATGGTTTGAGAGCTACAGGCTTTCAAACATCTAAACATTCGTTGACCCACCTGGTAGTCAAGTTATATGTACCGTGCAGACGCGGATATAGTACTAAGGCCTAATAAGAAAAAATACGAAAATAAACTTTCGTTTAAAACGCTTCGGAATTCGAGGTTCCATAACTTGAACACGGAAAGAATAGTTGTAGTACTTAGAAGAATCTTTCCTTGATCCAGATAATTTAAATACTTGAACTTTTCAGCAATAATCTTCCTGTTTAGAGGCAATTTAGATCCGGTAAATCTTCTCGAAGATGCGAGAGTCGACGTCTGTAGGCATTGTTGTCACGAGAACGTGATTAACTAATCAGAGTGCGTTATTTGAGTGCCATTCGCCCATATTTGGCTCTCGACCTACTCTCGACTGCAAATGCTGCTCTCTAATTGGTGATACACAAAAGTGGTTCTGCTGGCCGCCCCAACGATCAGTTAGATTATAAGACTACGGATATAGAGGCATCTTGTATATAAAATATGGGCATGCCCTTATACCCGAATAGAAGAGACGTGCTCTTTTATTTTTTCTCTAAATAGTCCCGGATAAACAGCTCTACTTACTATCTCAGGGATATAATCTCATAAGGGCATGCCTTTATAAAGACTAGCTACACCAGGCCCTCAATTTTACTATTGGGTAGTGAGTCTAGCCATTATATGTGAGTCGATTTCGAAAGATAGAAAATATCGTTTTATTTTTTATTTTCTGTTAAAAAGACATGCTATATCCGCATCTATACTTTAGTAGCGAATGCCAGCACTTTGCCCATTCTAACTCAATCCAACCCACCGGTTTTGTCGTTGTACAGGAAAATATAAAGGTGGCGGTCTTTAAAGTGAATGACCTGAGATATATAGCGCTTGTCTATAAATAGGACAAAGGAGCACCTAAAAATTACAAGGGTCTGGATCGATCGATATTTGTATACATTTTGTAGAAATTTGACGAATTTTTGAACGTGCACAACAGTGATAGAAGCTGTTACGCCACTCTATCGAACATTTCGTATGAAAATGTATGAAAATATCGCTCGATGCAGACTCTTTTGTAGAATAGCTAAAAGGTCTATTGTTCGGATCTTTGTTTATTTGTTCAAGATCTTTATACTTGCCTTCTATCTCTTCTTGGGTCGAGCTTTGTGAACTTTGCAGATTTTTGACCGCATTCGCAGACTTTTAAATTTTTTTAGATTTCATTTAAGTATGAGATTTTTTAGCGTGAAGTGCCCCTCCAGGTTAAAACTCCCAAAATATTGGCAATTTTGTGGTTGTTTCTTTCTGTATCGTCTCATGGGAAGACGACATTCTTACTACCGCCCTCCACATAATTGATTGGCATGACTATAAGCGATTATGCCACTCAGACCAACGATCCTCTTTTCGCTTTTGTTGCATCTCTCGTTTCTACTTTATTTGGCATTTGATCATGCATTGATGTTTAAAGAGTTTAAGCTTTGAATCAATCGAAAGCGGTCGAGGAGGAATCCATATAAGGTGAGAAGCGCATGTGCGAAATCGATCGACTTTGATTGATTCGACCCACCCATTTCGTTTGGGTGGAAACGTGCCTTTAGCTATTATGGTCACATCAACCAGACCCAACCTCCTTTCCGATCCTTTATGATTATGTATAGCACCTTCCCAGAGGAAAATGACATACTGTTGACAGCAACAACAAAGCATTTTCAGTTCATTTTTAAGTGTCCTGTTTCTATTGGTTTGATTATTCCTCTTACCTCGATTTCAGAACAAAAAGATGAAAAGGATGAAAAAGATACCAAGATAGACAAGGGGGACAAAGGAGACAAGGATGAAAAGCCGGACTACGCCGAATTGCAGACCAAGTTGGTGAAACAAGATGATGAGATATTAGTCTTGAAAACAGCTTTGGCGAATGTGGTAAGGAGACTGGAAACTTTGGAAGCTGAGAGAAAACAAAGAGGAGGAGTGCTTGCTAATGGAGGTATGTAATAGAGTTGTCTGAAATCTGAAATATGTCTCACATTAGATGTCAGGTGAGATTTGCGATAACACAAAATTACTCATGCAAACTCTTTAATTGTTATTATTCGCGAGCATTTTTGCTTGACATCTGATGTGATTTTGTTGTTATCGCACGTAGCTATTCATGCAATGAGCGGTGAGCAACCAGCAGCATATTGCAAAGTTCCATTTATGGCCAAGAATACCAGGCCATTAAAAAGAAGGTGCGACTTTTCGAAAAATTACCAACAGTTGATTATGGCACTGATTTTGAAATTTTCTTCAAAAAATTAGGGCCGATACTAGCCATAAATGTAAATTTATTACGCAGCTAAGAAATATCATTGGTCTCAGTACAGCTAATTTTTTAAACATTGTTAGCCGTTTAAATTTCAGACTGCAATAAAGCAATGGCAATCGTTGCAGAGAACTGAAATGAAAACAATGGCCGATATGAAAACAAATGATTTTATTTTGCTCCATAGGAAGAAGCGTTGTGCCTGCAGCTGCAATATTACCTTCACAACCAAGAACCCCCATGAAAAGTTTAAGAGACTCAATTGAAGATGAAACTGAGGTAACATTTTTTTACTACTTTTCCAAAATTTATACCGAAATTTGGGACGCAAAATTTTAGGACAAAATATTTGTACTTTCTTACAAGGATTGCGTTGGAAATCATGTTTATTTTGACCAGCAGTTGTTGACAAAAAGGAAAAACATTTGATATTATTCACGATATGATGGCAATTCCGGTGTATGTTAAATTGGACTAGGCCATCATATTATATCTATTCAACATTCAGTGATATATAAGTTTACTTGTTCAGATTCTTGTCTCTGCGGCTAATGCTGCAGGTAGCATGTGTTTTTTTTGTAAGATCGCTCACAAGTATAGGAGACGATAAGACGGTATGGAAAAAAATTGTTTCTTATCCAAATGAGCATCTCTTCTATGCAACGAACTTCTAGCAAACATTGCAAGATCGCAACCCTCGCTGGACAAACGTGCCTTTTTAACTCAAGCGGTAATGTTAAGCTAAATTCATTCATCCTACTGTTCAATGTAATAACATGCAATAAAATGATGGTACCCGGTGTCTTAAGAAAATGTACCCTTTGGAAATCACCAAAATTTTATTATAAGGCCGATCTTTGAATGTCTTTTTTCGGCAAGTAGATCAAGGGCCAAATATTTTCCCATGTATAGCTGATCTTGTGATTGGTTTAAGAATGAGCTAATTTAGCTCTTTTTATGGTTGCCTGGTTTTAAAGCATACTGCAGAAAAACAGCAGCTTAATTTCTTAGCGTATATTGAACTTTTAATCTGGTCATGAATGACGGAAACAAATGCACATCTTCGTTGGAGACTTGAAAGATAATGACAAGGTTGGCCTGTAGGCAAGATTCACAATGATGCTCAAAGAGTGTAGCTCAGAATAAGGTGTTTTGATGTGTCAGTTTATACCCTTTAAGTAAAGAAAACGAACATTTAATCATCTATAAATATATTTGGATTATTGACAAAAGAGATCAAAAAGAAAATTTTATGATTGGTTTCATTATCGAGTTTTGGTGATTTTTTAAACGGGAGTACTTTTGGGACAACTGATAGTTACCCCCTCTTTATTATTTAAATTATTCTTATCTTGATTGTTCCTTCTCTATTTTCATCTTACAGCAAATTACAACTGAGAAAGAAAAAGCTTCTCCTGCTAGAAAAACGCTAACTCGAAGAGCAACAGACAACCCAAAAAAGACCACGCCATCACCCTTACCTAGCCCAATGGGTCCTCAAATTACACCTAGTTCTGAAAGAAGACGCAGCAGTTTGTCGTAAGTTGATATGCTATAACAACAGTTCCTTTCAGATCGTTTGCAGTCCGAGAAAAACCCACTATTAGTCGGCAAAAAGAAATTGTTTACTCTTGTGCGCAATTTCTATTGTCAATGCGAGTCTCTGATTGGCCAATTTCAAACGAGTGCACTGACTAAGTTATCCTATTTTTCTTACTGATCTTTCTATCTTCAAGACTTACTACCTGAGTCCCTTGTTTCACAATGTTCTTTGACTTGAATTATTTCACATCTGTTGAGCAAAGTTTACCGCAGGGATACAAGGGACTCAGTAATCAGTCTACTGACCTTATCTGACGATGTGATGTAATCAGTGTGAAACGAAGATATTCAGAGATGACTCCAATACTCAACAAAAATTGTCAAAGTTTTGTACCAAACCGAGGCATTATTTGTGTTCTTTACGCAATCGCGTAAATATAAAGTTTCAAGATCATCTACATGATCAAATTTTAGTTATTTGCAAACAATTTCACTCGTGAAGTTTCTTCAATTTTCTGTATCAAACCATAAATGTACCAAAAGGATATTCTTTTAAGCAGGGGGAAATTTTGATTTAATAAAGTAAAAACCCGCATATTTTCATATTTCAATCTTTTAAGGAAGGTTGCCCTTCAGCAGAAGCTGGTTTTCAAGGGGCCCTCCAATAAAAACCTAATTACAATATACAATTAAAATAATGATACATTAGACTATAAAAAACCATAATGTTAAAAACCTATTTACAATTATATATTATTTATAATCAAAAGAAAAAGTTCAACCCTAGATAGATTTTTTCAAACTATTTAGGGAGGATGCCGTCTTGGACTCAGCGGGAAGGCTATATAAGAACCTTCATTTATTAAGAACCTGCAGCCTGAAATTTGGGATTTCTAACCCTATATATAAGAACCTTTTCACCCTGATTTTCTGTTCAGGTTCTTATTAAAAGATTTTGGTTTACAAACAAAAAAGAAAAAACAAAATCGGTTTTGACTTTAACAATACGAGTATAGGGAAAGTCTCTTTTAATTGGCTCACAGGTACAGTATAGATAACTGAGTCTTAACTTTCCATATACTGTTGTTATCTTGTACATAAGTTATGCAGATATAGTGCAGCATTGGCAGTTGAGATCAAGTTTTTTATTTTTAAGATTAAGAACCCATACCCTGTGATAAGAACCTACACCCTGATTTTGCAATGCCCCCACATAAATAAGAACCCAAACAGGCTGATTTTAAAAACATAGGTTCTTATGTGCGGGTTTTTACTGTATTTGATATCGTGAGAAAACTCTTTTAGATTCGTTTTTTCTAGAGTAAAAATGCATTAGAAATGCGACGGGAAAAGGTGGAAATTAAGTTTTGCTTCAATTTGAGAGTTTTTCGGCGCGTTGGAAGATTTCCTAACCCATTTTGATGGAATCAAAAAGTCTGCCGGAGGGCAGCGAAAATTTTGAGAACAAAATTATTACAGTGTAAGTGTGTTTGAAATTATGGTTTTTGAAACTTAAAGATAGGTATGAAACTACCTAGATACAATTTGTCATGTAACACACGGGATCTCATCAAATCATTGGCTCAAAACACCAGTGGCCGAAAACAAAATGTCTTGATTCTGTACATTTAAAACGAGTTTAGAAGATGCATTATCCCGATTCTGACACGTTCTTGCTCTACTGTGAACCAAGCTTTACTGTTTATGCACAGCTTGCGCTGGTGATGGAAAATCTATAGGCAATGATAAAAAGTTGAAATAATTTACAATCGCAAGGCTCCAAGAAAAATTCGTTGAAACCGCTCTGCTTTTCCTTCTTCTGAGTTTTTCTCTTTATCTTTCAGGCGTAGACCGACTTCCGAAAACTTGCGAAGATCTGGTTCACTGAGGTTGGTAGTTGCCAAATTTGTTTATGGTAGTGTTTTGGAATTTCTTAAAGAAATCCCTTGATGTATACCCTATTATGCCTACCGGTTTTTTAGAGCATTCAATAACCTTTTAGTCCGACAAATATATCCTTTCTATCGAATAAGATATCTTTCTTTCAAATGACGACTTTTTAAAACATTACATTTAATTTTCATTTCATTATAGCAATCTCAGCAGCTCAGTGGACATTACACCCAAAGGTATAATCTTTGCATTATATTTTTGGAAAAGTCTTGAGTTTTGCAAAATTTGAAAAACATTGTTAAGAACCGAAATTATTTGCCGGTTTCTTTCCAACCGGGCAAAGGATTTAGCCGATCAAGTTAAAGTGTATTTTTATTGAAGCAGATATTATCCATTCTATTCATAATGAAACTTTGTAGAATTAAATATGACTTAAAAATATCAAGGTTTTCTTAATTGATAAGGTCTACAGGGGTAAAATGGGAAAGCTTGGGGTAAAGTAGGTAAGAAACAAAAATATAATAGATGAATAATTGTAGTACCATAAAATAGCGTAGATGTATAAAACACGACGTTTCGAGCATGTACTCGTTATCAAGTGAATCGAAATTAATCGATTCGAGCAAAGAGAAGGCAAGATTTACAAGAAGTAGGTAAGGCCAAAGATGTAAATGTACGAAATCTTTAGCAGCATACTTTCTTGTGCTACAAGTGCTGGATTTGGAACTACCTTGTTTGCCCTAATTACGCAGGCCCTAAGTTAACGCTGGCTTTATTTTCCACCTACCCTTATTGCTGTTATTTTGTGGACGTCGACGGTCATACTCTCATAGACAAACCTCTAACGCCGGCCCATATGACGCCAAGGCATAAGAAATAACATTTTTTCATTTTGTTTTCATTTAATATTCTTTATACACAGATTAACCCTTCAGCAAAGTAAAATATACAACAACTACTTCCAATGATGAATGATACAAATTTTACGAATATAAACCTACAACCCTATAAAACCAAACCATTGCTGTTCTTGCAGGGAGTTGTGTTTGAGAGTCTAGCTCTTTAGATGCGTTTTAGGTTCTTTTTTAAAACGACCCAGTGTTGATAGCTCACGAATTTCGGCATGTGTATCATTTCATATCTTGAGAGCTGCGCAATGAAAGCCTTTTTTACAAATTCTGTCCTATATCTAGGGATCTGGAGATCTTTACAGTGCCTTGTATTGTAGGTCGAGTGGAAAGATCTCAGTTGGTATTTATCCCATAGGCTTTCAGAGCATAGTCTGTTCATAATCTTGTAGGTCATGACATTGCGATCGTAACGGAAAAGATTTTCTACGTTCAACCAGGAAGCCGACCAGTTATCCTTTAACGCCAACATAAGGGCCGGCATTATGAGGGCCAACAAGGTGCCCTCCTTTATGGGGCGAATGTTGATTTATCAGTTTAGGATCTATCGTTTTCCATTCTTCAACACTACCAATTTTGCCCTAGCCTACTCATTTTACCCCTGCAGACCCTACCTAACTTATTGATCTATAAATTGAAACGCCATCTATTAGGAAATGGGTCAAAGTATTGTCTAATTGTAAAAAATCTATTTTATTCATTTTGTTATATTTCTTTCATTCTTTTCCAGATGAAATTGTCAGGTTCTACATACGAGGTAGAGCAGTGAGCACTTACCCCCCGACCAACTTTGTCGAGCCGAAGAAGAATGGTCAGATCCCTAGCAAAGATTTGAAACTGGAATGGGTGTATCCTTTCAACAAGAAATAATATTTAACATGATTAGGCTTCCACAATTGGAAATGTAAAATGTTGCTCTGCTTGGATTTGATTTAGGGATCTTAAGCTCTCCACACTTTATTCATTTTGTTATATTTCTTTCATTCTTTTCCAGATGAAATTGTCAGGTTCTACATACGAGGTAGAGCAGTGAGCACTTACCCCCCGACCAACTTTGTCGAGCCGAAGAAGAATGGTCAGATCCCTAGCAAAGATTTGAAACTGGAATGGGTGTATCCTTTCAACAAGAAATAATATTTAACATGATTAGGCTTCCACAATTGGAAATGTAAAATGTTGCTCTGCTTGGATTTGATTTAGGGATCTTAAGCTCTCCAAACTTTCTCGCGACAAATCTACTGCACCACTCAGGCGCAATAGGATTGTCAGAGAGTCTGAAGTCAATTAAAGCCTGTCTAAAGTTAGATGTCACATGAGATATGCAGTAACGCAAAATTTCTCACACAAAACACTTCAATTGTTGTTATTCGCGGGCATTTCACATGACATCTAATTTGAGACAGACTAGATCTCTGGCCCTTCACCACGTACAGAAGCCATTGTTTTGTTTTCGTCATCAGAGCCATGCATTATTGCGTCTTAATAATTTGGTATATTTTGTGAAAATTATGAACTGTAGTTGCCAGTGACACAATTTATAACGTGCGCCTGCTGAATCAAGGCCCATCCCCCGGGGGGAGGGGGCACTTGACCAGATTTTAATCGGGGACGTGCTATCGAAGCTTTGCAAACATACCCGTTTCTTATACCAAATTTTCGAAAATGGCCTATTTGCTTGTTCTTTATGCCAAAGTCACACAAATTGATACCGTTCTTTTTACCAAAATCGTGAAAATCGATACCGTTCCTTATACCGAAATCGTGAAAACAATACCCTTTCCGACGGCACGTCCCCATTAGCCAAAATATACATAGTGCCCCCAGGGGGCCCATCCGGCTGGAAACGTACACCTTACAGGAACAGCGCCAAGAAAAACACTTGGAAGTGTGAATTCATCTCAGCAACTACAAGGTGAGTCAAAAAAATGTATCCACACTGCTTGAAAAATCATACTGCAAAACTATGCAGCCCATTCGTAAACTTTCAAATCCTTTATCTTATTTCCTTGACTTGAGCTTTTTCATAGTTATGGTTACCGTGGAAGAGACTGCAGAAACAATCTTCTTCTTCTACCAACTGGAGAGATCGTGTATCATATTGCCGCTGTTGTAATCTTGATGGACCGTGTCACAGGGGAACAAAGACATTATTTAGGTCATAACGACGATATCAAGTGGTATGTTTGTTTGGACTTACATAAGCCCTGACTTGTGCTCGATGTTGTTGTTGTTGCTGGAGTCGAGGTACAATTTTCTGGCAAGATAGTTAAAAATGATGCCCAATGTTTGATTAACTGTAGAGAATAATAAACCGATAGAACTGTATAATATCTACTGGGTGAGTAAATAAATGAATGATGATGATGATGATAAAAAGTATGCGGAGTGTTTGCCCATATAAGTAGGCAAACACTCCGCATACTTTTTATCATCATCATCATCATCATCATTCATTTATTTACAGTTAGGCGAGAACTAATTAACTCTAAATTGTTAAGTAGTCTATTGTAAAGCCTATTGAAAAGTAGGCTTAAATTAGCTGTAAATTAGAGCGATAATTACTTCTCGCCTACTGTAAATAAATGAATGATGATGATGATGATGAAAGTCTGCAGAGTGTTTGCCTATTTATATGGCTGCTATTTACTTTCCAAATTCGCTAAATTTAAAATGGCTTACGGCTAACGGAACCCATATAAAAATGGCTAACTTAGGTATGGAGATTTACTTGGCTGGGATTGGTCTTTCCGTTCCATAGTTACGAGCGATTTTAGTAATATTGTGTCTCACAAGATTCCTTAGAAATGTAGTAGTGAACTTCTAAGCCATGGCAAACCTTTCTTTTTCTCTGAGAAAAAATTGAAACAAGACATCCATGCTGTTGGGACACAAAATAAACAAATATTGTTATTTATTTCTTATCCCGCAGGGACTTTGAATTCAGAAAGTTTACCAAAGCGATACCTTTTTCAACAAGATTGCAATATGACAAAATCGTCATTAGCTGTGGAAAAAAATGACAGATTTTAGCAAACTAAAGTTTATAACTAGTTTAATCTTTCTTCTGCGTTATGAAATTTTAATAAAAACAATCTAACTTGTTTTTCACCAAAATTTGACATGACCAACGTGGCCTGTTTTGTTTTACTCACCCTGTATTTTGATGAACTTCTAAAAGGTTTGGACGGTAAATGAGCACTTACATCTAATAAAATTGACATTGGAAGGCTAGAGCTGTAATTTTGGTGTTTCAATTTATTGCAAAGAACAGAAAATTGCGTGCACGTTTTGATCTATACACACACCTCTTTTACACTCTCATGCCCTTTAGCAAAGAATGTTTTGTTTCAAACACCCTAAAGTTTGTCCATGGAGCAATGCGGACACCTTTATTTTGAATAAATCTTTTTATCCGCGGCTACTACCTTAACTGCGAGCGGAGTAATCAACCTCTTCGGAGGAGCGCTGCGAGCGTAGCGAAAGGTAGTAGCCGCGGATAAAAAATTAATTCAAAATAAAGGTGTCCGCATTGCTCCATAGTTTGTCACGCTACCAGATCTTTTTTTTAATTTTGTCCAAAGTTTGTCCAAAATGTTAAAATCGACTGTTTGAAAAATCGTGGAGGAAAAGCTATGCAACAAATTTGTAAAATTTTAACTTCATCATCTTACGGAGGCTGCAACTTAATTTTTGAGATTTTTTCAATAATTTTATGTGCATTATTAAACTCTCAGCCAGACAATGCAGTGCTGGCTTTTCAAATTAACTTTATAGTTTTTGTGGTACGATTTTTCAAAGAGTGGATACATTTTCTGACTCAGCCCGGTATTTAAAACGGAACTTCCAACTGTTTAGCGTTCAAATTTTCCTGACATTGAATTGTTCAGGTCTATCTTAAAGGGAATCGACATAGTTAAAAGCTGGCCCGGGCCAAGTTGAAAATATAGTCTATTGCATTTAATACTGTTGGCACGTGCCGTTTCATTGTGTAGCTGAAGAAACAATGGGTGCGTGGGCGTTTTCGTAGCGTATTTATAGCGACCACTCAATATAGCTATGTCTATTCCCTTTAACGAGATTTACTACCATGTAACTTATTAAGTCCTTCTAAAATCTATGTCAATGCGAGTTCAGGTTGAGTTCTGTGGTTATCAGACGAAAATATTATTTTTGATAGTTCCTTCCAGAGTTTCTTACAAATAGATTTCTCGATTTTCCAGCATCGCATTGCACCCAGGTCAAGTAATTGTTGCAAGCGGGCAGGTAGCTGGACACAGCAAAGAATGTAAGGTAAGTTTCAAGATTTACTTTTTATACACTAATTGTGACCCTTCCGTCGAAAAGGCCAGATGAAACCTCCTTCTTCAATTAAATGCCTGAGAACCATTTCTTTTTTCTTTGAAAACCAAGATTTAAAATGAGTACAGAACGACAGAAATAGGATTTCCAACTTTTGCAATTGAAAAGGACAACTTCATAAACTCTCAAGGGAAGCAAATCCGCAGGAAAACAAGGAATCTACTGAAGCCGATGTTCTGAAACAAGAGCAGCATTGCTTTGCCGCTGCAGTTACCGTCGTGATTTCATAAACTCGCTACTCTTGCCTCAGGCTTGCGATGTCTCGATGTCAACGTTTGCACAGGTTTTTCTTTCGGTTACAGACAAAATTTTCTATCATCGAAGCATATTAAAAACCATTGTCTTCTTTGCTTTTAGCCTCATGTGCGAATCTGGGATTCAAAGACATTGGAAACTTTTCAGATCATCGGGCTAGGTTACTTTGAAAGAGCATTATGTTGCTTAACATTCTCAATCAAGGTTGGTTATTTTTTTTATATTGCTACCTAACTTCCGAAGGTAGTTTTTTACAACCAAAGACATTTTGCCTCAGTTTTACTCTCGAGTCTGGAATAAACGTCTCTCCCCGCTTATTAATTTTTTGAAAAATATTCACCAAGGACATCCTTATTCCAGACCCGGCTATTCCAGACTCCAGTGTAGAAGCAAAAATCAAGTAACCCACTTTCTTCCTCTCCACCCTAGTGTTTTTATTCGTGATATTTCTTCCTATTTTCTTGACCTTAAGAATCTTGGCCTTACAATGATTTATAGTCTTTTAATAAAGTGCCTCTTCGATATAGCTTCCATTCGTTATTTATCGGAAACGAGGGGACCATTGTCTCATGTCAGCAATATACAATTAAAAAAAAAAGTTTTCTGGCTTTATACGCTGAGTAATTGAGAGCTCCAAGACATCATCGTGGATTCTAAGCCAGGCACTTCCATTGTGCATTTAGGGTACTTACCAGTCTGTAGCCTGTCTCACATTAGATGTCAGGTGAGATTTGCGATCACGCAATCACGCAAAAATACTTATAAAAAAACTTTAATTCGCGGACATTTTCACCTGACACCTTATGCGCGAATACTAACTGGTTTCAAACAGGGGTTAAAAAAAAGTTTTCAACAGCTTTCACTGTTGTGTTGTAGAGCTGTATTTCTTGGATAACATTCTAACTTGATGTAAACAATTCTTTATCAGTCACTGTCGTGCGAATAGAGTTCTGAATTCTCATGTTTTTATTAAAGGATGGCGGGAAGATGCTTATTGCAGTAGATGAAGCAAATGAACACGTGATATCATTATGGGACTGGGAAAAAAACTCACGCTTCTCTGACAACAAGGTATCTTATAATATTTTATTATGTTATATTATATGATTTTATATCATATTATTCTCTTATTGATATTATTTGACATTCCAGTTAGTAGTAACGAAACGACATTCCAAATTAAGACGAATTCATATTATTGACAATTCCGTGTTATTTACTAGGCCACGATAAATTAATTTACGTTTCGAGGCAAGCTGCTTCATCATTAGAATAAAAAATCACAAGCAGGAGGCTAAATTTATTTTCAAAAAAACAATAATCAACCAAAAGTGCATGTTTACAGCCTCTACGCGAAAAATAATTAGAATAAAAGAGCAAGCCCAAGGGACAGCACCTTAGAATAATACTAAGGGAATAGAAGACTTCTGAGAATTAAAAGATGGTCGATCACCAGAGACGTAGGAACAAGGGGGGCACTGGGGGCACGTGCCCCCCCAATATTTTGCAATAAACAAAAAAATTCCCTTTTTTTCCGGAAGTGCCTCTTTTAGCTTAACGAAAAAGTGCTCTTGAAGTGTCGTGCCCCCCCCCCAAGTTTAAGATGCTTCCGACGGCCCTGACGATCACGCAGAATTAATAGACTTTCGAGAATGAGTAGTTTATGCCTTTGTCTAGGGCTCCAATGATCCAGTATTTGGTGCCGTCTTTCATCCCAATAATGCGACAACGTTAATAACCTATGGAAAGTCACACATTGCCTTTTGGACCATTAATGAAGATCAGAAGCTTCTCAAGAAGATGGGGATTTTCGAGGTTGGTAGTATTATCTTTCATTCAGAACTAATTTTAATGCAGTACAAATTGTTTATTTAAGATATTATTGTTGATCTAAGGCAGAAAAATACCAAATGAGTCAGAAAAAAGTTACGGCGTCTGAAAAGTCCTTAAAATTTGCTTTTGCTATTTATCAAAATTTTTTTGTTTTTAGTCCCATCAAGGGCCTAATTATTTTTCAACAAACATGACAATTGTGCTAATTTATGCGAAAGACTTTGAAACGATATCTTGAAAACCTATATTTTGAGCCATAGCCTTTATAGAAGATATCGTAAATCTCGCCCAGGATTCTTAAGTTTACAATTTCACACGAATAGATTGATTGATTGATTGATTTCAAATATTTAAGGAGGGTAGCCCTTCAGCAATACTGATTTTCAAGGGGCCCTCCATTACAAAATTTACAAAAATTAACATACTATTATGACCTAAAATAGCCTAATACAATTCAATTTCTAATATATTAATAAAAACCCTATAATCTAAAATAAATAATTACAATAAAAGAAAATCCATATGGCAAACACATTATTTACAGCAAGCTACCCCTATATACAAACCATTACAAAGTATAGCGTCGAACGGGGAGTGTCTCGTTTATTTATCGCAAGGAATAAGCAATGCTGGCTACAAAATCTAAACACAAACGCTGCTTCTGAAGATATAGAACGTTATGGGTGGCAACTATCGTCCCAAACAGATCATGTACAAATTTTTACGAAGATAACATCATTTTACATTGATATGAATAGGTATGTTGTCGAATTAGAGGTAGATTTTGAAAGCCGTGAACTTCATCTCAAAGGTTATCGTGGCTGTGAAGTGACGAATGCTGGAATTGGAATTTCCCAAGATATCTTACACGTTTCAGGGCTAGCAAAAGTTTTCGAAATAATCGATAAATTTGAATTGTGCTCAGGTTTTCATCAAGATGATCACATGACAGGTGTACTTAGAGATAATGAGGACAATCGCTACTTTTCTGTAGAAGTTGAAGACAATCGCAGTGGTACCAAAGCAAAAAGGATCATCTCAAGTGGTTGCAGCGTGATTGTTAGAAATTCGAATGCAGTACTCTGCTCAGAATGTGCATCCCTCAAAAAGCAATTATTGCGCCGTAAAGCTGTATTCAGCAATCCGCTATACGTCAACAACAAATATCTGAAGAAAGAAGATATTGAATTGAAACTTACCCAGAAAGCAAAAGAAATTGTCCACAACAAAAAAAGGCTGAGTTATTGGAAAGATAGATTTGAAAATGAAAGTTTGGTACTGGAGGATGATCAATGTTCAGATTTGTCAATGATGTTCAGGAACGTGGACAATTCACAATTATCCGAAAACATGAGAATTTTAATGGAAGAGCAGAAGAAAGCACTCTTAGCAAAAAGTTCTAAAGGTTACCGATGGCATCCGAGGTAAGTTTTACTGGATGTAAGATGTTGGGCATACGAGAGGAGTGGGGTCTACCCAAATTTGTTTTCAGCTCAAAAGCATCAGATTTTGCTCGCCTGTACAACTTTTCTTATCATCATTATTTTCAGAAGTACAGCGTTTTTATATTTCGGCTAGTTTCCAAGGTGTTGACGTTATCGATCTGCTAAATCGTAAACAATAAAAGATGCAGACTTTTGCTTATACTGCCATACCATAGACCTTCAAAAACTTAGTATTTCTTGACCTTAGTATAAATCAACATTATGTTGATTTACCTCAATCAGTTTCTAAAGAATTTATGGTGCTTTTGTGTTTGTCAAAGCTTTAGATAATTCTTCACATCCTTTCTTTGATAGCACAATGATGATTTCTGAAAATAATGATGATTTCAAAATTCTCTTTCTGGGATTATAACATTTTACAAGACGACAACTGTTATATTCTTATCTTATTTTACAGCATTATTAGGTTGTGTCTCGAGATTCATTCCCGTTCAGCTAAAGCGTTTGATGCCCTTAAAAAGCATTTGGTCCTTCCGAGCAAACGCCTGATTCGGCACTATAGACATGTGGAAGAAATGCAATCCGGCAGCAACGATGAACTATTTCTTTGGTGTAGAAGAGAGGCAGACAAGTTGAATCTAACAAAAGAAGAGCGTCCTGGAGGCTTAATTTTTGATGAAATGACCATCCAAGAAAATGTGAGATTTAGCAAAGTTGGGAATTCTTACAAGATAACTGGTTTAGTAAACCTCGGCAGTACTCATGAAGACTACAATGTCCTGCTAACTGGTGAGTGGGCATTTGTCAAGTATTCGAAATTGACCTATGAATCTGATAATGCATATCATGTCTATGTTGTTGCCCAATACTAATGCACAATAGCTTGGTCTTGCGGTTGTTTATTTAGTGTAATGACATACTGTTATCCAGCAAACTTTTAGATGCAGTTTCAGTTAACGCCAATTTTTCGATTCCCAGGCCAAGAAACAGTTGAAATCGCAAATAAAGTCATCCACTTTGCAATTGTAACGGATAGTGGATTTTGATTCGCCCTCTCTCATTTTGCAGTTGATAAATGTAAACCAGGTGAATTAATGGAAAAGCTTTGGGAGTGTATTGAGTGGTGTCATCGAGCAGGTTTCAGGTAAGTATACATCTTCTCTCATTTCTAAATTTTCCTATTTTTAGGTCTCCATAAATCTGAACTGCTACAGCATGTAACGACGTGACAAATCATTATCTTTGTAAGATGCATCAACAATTACATGTTTGTCTTGTTTTCTGGATTTGGACTGGTACTTGTTTGTCTGTCATTTTATCTTCAAATAAACTTGTATCATTTAATTCTTTAATACAATAAATTTCATGTTAATTTGAGAAATCAACAAAAGAAAGAAGTAGATATGGCAATAACAGTTAAAAATACACAGTTGCACAAAAAATTGATAAACTTTTATTTGTTAAAGCTGACCTGCCTGCCTCATCTAAACATCGAACTACACCTGCCGATGGAGATATGACTATGAGCAATTTTGTGACATATTTTCTGACATTGCCATTCATCCCTGTTTATGGCTGCGTTTGGGAGAAAAAGCAAAACAGTAAAACAAATACATAGATACATTTCTCGCTATTCATCAAGTAGTTGAAAACGTAGCAACAACGTTCAAATTCTCATAACTGCATATTCTATCAACAGCATCTACTGGATAGTGTGTGACGGAGGAGAATGCAACAGGTCAATGATAAAAATGTTGTTCAATGGAGAAGACCCAATTCAAAAGAAATTTGTAACATACAACATTCATAGTGGGGGACCATTAATTGTTATGATTGACTGTGAGGTAAGATTGTACTTGTCCCTGAAACTCTTCGATAAAAGTCTAAAATTCTGACAAGTACAATCTGAATACGAATATATGTAATATGAATATATTTACTGAATTTAACATAAACAGTTAAAACGCAAGCTTTCTTTTAACTGGTAATCCTGGCAGATCAAGATATCAAAAAAATACTGTACATATAGCCTGCGTGCAGTCTTTCTTTTGTAAAATTGAAAGAACCAGAAAATTTCTCGTTCTTTCAATTTTACACAAAAGAAAGACTGCACGCAGGCTACTGTACATAGAGCTATCCTGGGTTCCAGATCCTAAATAAATTCAAAACAAAAACAGCAAAGAGAAGCCTTGGTTTCTATTCTTTCGGACTTTTTCTTTGCCAACTAAACTCCACAGTGGTTTGCCTATAAAGCAGGTATAACGGCAAATCAAGAGCACTAATTCACTTTTTCATTTAAATTTCAGCACAATTTCAAAAAATAAGGAACAATATCCTAAGAAGTGGCTCATCGGCTCAATTTACTAGAAAGCTCCGTTTGAATGGACATTGGCTGACATTTCAGCAGCTTAAGCGAGCATACACGTGGGACTATAGTAGTCATTCAATGAAGAAGCATCACAAATTGAGCCACTCCCACTTTGAGCTTGATAGCAGATCAAAGATGCGAAATCACCTGGCTAAAGATGTCCTTGATAGTAATATGTGCCTCTTAATGAAGGTAACCAGCATTTGTATTTTCAGATTTTGCATCTTATGGGGTTGGTTTCTGTTATAGTAGAAGGGAAACTGTTCACAATATCAAATTATATGGTTTGTACAGAATGGCATACACATTTTTTAGTTATTGTATGGTGCCAAGGCAACTAAGAGCGTGATGCCTTCCAATTTTTTTGACAGATGATACATATGCCAAGATTAACTTGCTTCATTATTTCACTACAATTCTTGCAAAAAATCTTATTTGTGAGGGCAAGATAAAATAAGGGTAATGATAATGTGCCTGGTTAGTATTGACAACTAGTGTGAAGTTATCCACAATACAAAGAATCATTTTTATTCCCAACAGGACTACAGAGCTCATCTCATCGACACAAATAGAAACGGAGATGAATTAAATGAGATAATCAGACTTCTTGAGTTCACTAGTGATCTCATTGAATTGTTTGGAAGTCATGAAGTCATTCGCCATCCATTAGATTCTAGAATCCAAAGAGCAAAAGACTTTCTGGAGTACCTGGGGCAATGGAAAATTTCAGCTGAGGAACCAAGAAACTTTTTGTCCGACAAGCTGTGGTTTGATTTGAATGCCATGATTTTGGGGTTGGAGCAAGTAGTTGCATACAAAACAAGGCATTTCAATGGGGCAACAATAAAACCTGTTTACATCAGTCAAGATTTGGTCGAAAATATCTTTTGTCAAGTGCGTGGTGCAAATGCCCAAAACAGCCATCCAGACTACAGCCTGTATAAGAGTTCTCTAACAAGTGTGCAGATTGGACAAACACTGCTGAGCAAACGTGGAAACACCAGTGGCAATAACAGTGCATTACCCAATGCAACGTTGCCAAATTTTCATCCGTTTAAGGTAGATGTCAACCATGAAAATTGAGGAGTTTTGACAAAATTTGGTGAACAAGTTTCTTTCACTTTTTATGAACAAAATTTATCGGAGAATGCATATCTCTTCAGTTGAGAGCGATCAGATTAACAGAATTTTCAAAAAAAGAAGTTTTCTACACTTTAGTCAAATTTTTACTACTTAGCAACAATGTTTTTTCCGTTGCTATGGGATGACTGGGATGGGCTTACCCTAAACTACCCCTAAAAACACTTCTGATGTTGAGAGGAATCTCTCCCCTATGTTTCATTTAGTTAACAACAACAACAACCCACAGTTGCGCTTGTGTGTTAGTTTCAAAATGGAGGTGGAGAGATTGGATGTCGATGCGAGAAAACGGAATCCAAAGCGCAAATTTAGATCCATACGAAGAAAAAAGCGAAAAGGTTTCCTTGGTTTAAAGAAAAATGAGGTTGAAAGAGCAGGGAGTGGTGTTTTGCCATTAGTAGCAGAAGAGTCTGGTGTAGAAACAGAAGAGGAAGTTCATGCCAACAGAAATGGGCCTAGGCCCTATACTAGGCCCCCATCAGGCTCAGAAGATGAACTTCTTGATGAATCAGCTGACTTGTCTTCTAGCATTTCAAAGAAGAAAATAATGAATTCGTCCTTCGAATCAGGTGATGCTGGCCCGATAACCAGGTTAAAAGCAGTGAAACTTGGTGTACAGAATGCAACATCAGAAAGTTTCTTGGGTTCAAATGGATATGGCATTATTGATAAGTCATTACTAACAGAAGTATTGACCACTGCTGCCATATGCAGAACCTGCAAAGCAACACATTCAAGGCTGCATCTTAAAACAAGGGGGAGAGATGGTCTTGCAGAGCATTTATATCTCCAGTGCTCAAATTGCAATACAGAGACAAACTTTGACACAAGCAGACACCTGGAGGCCTCTGAGCGTGAGGATAACCGTGGTGGGAGGTTTAGCTACGATGTAAACAAACGATCAAGCATTGCTTCACTTTCAATGGGACACTCTGGACTAGTGAAGTTTTGTGGTGTAATGAATTTACCTAAACCAGTTTCAAGACAAGCATACAACAAAAGCATGAAGAAAATAGAAGATGCATCAGTCAATGTCGCAGAAAAACTGATGAATGATGCAGCTAAGCGACTGTTTGACATAACAGCAGATGAAGAAAGTGACCAAATTGAGAGGAATGAAGAAAGAAAAGATGATATTGCAAAGGTGGCAGTGACGGTTGATGGTACATGGCAGAAGAGGGGGTACACATCAAAGCATGGTGCTGTTTTTGTCATGTCTGTCCGAACAGGTGAAGTTTTGGACTACGAGGTCCTTTCAATGGTATGCTTTGAATGCAGAGCAAAGGAGAAACTTGACAAAGAGAGTGAAGAATACAAGAATTGGTATGCAAAACATGAGAGCACATGCTCAGTCAACCACAAAGGATCAAGTGGAGAGATGGAATCAAGTGGAGCATCTAAGATATTTCATCGGTCAATTGAGAAGCGTGGCTTGAAGTATATGACAATGGTTGGCGATGGAGATACAGGGTGCTTTGGAGCAGTAGCAAAATCTTTGAAAGAAAGATATGGAGATGATTACAATATCACTAAAGAAGAATGTGTTGGTCATGTTCAGAAAAGAATGGGGACAAGCTTACGGGAGTACAAAAAGAAATCAAGAGGCAAGAAACTAGATGATGGCAAAACAGTTGGAGGTGCTGGCAGGCTTACTGATAAGACCATTGACAGTATGCAAAATTACTATGGAACGGCAATAAGAAGAAACAAAGGGAATCTGGATGGCATGAAAATTGCTATCAGGGCCATTTTTAGACATATGGTTAGAGAAGATGATGCTACTTTGGAAGACCAACATTCATTTTGTCCACAGGATAGGGGCACATGGTGCAAGTATTGGAAAGACAAAAATGAAATGACCAATGACTATGATGATGCTAAAAGGCTCCCAAGTGTTTTTAGATCTGAGCTGAAACCTATATATGACAGGTTGTCAGATGAAACACTTTTGAAAAGGTGTTTACTGGGAGTGACACAAAATCAGAATGAAGCATTACATGGTGTATTGTGGAGGAATTGCCCCAAGAATACATTCTGCGGAAAGCGCAAAATTGAGATTGCCTCATGTCAAACAGTAAGCAGTTTCAACACTGGGGCCTCAAGCATTGCCCTAGTGATGAAGCTGTGTAATATTATACCAGGCCATAATACAATGTTAGCATTGCGAAAATTAGACCTTTCTCGGATAAAGAATGCAGCAGTAAAAGTGTCAGAAAAATACAAAAAAAGACGACGCCAGTTGCGTGCAAAAAGAATGAAGATCAAGGACAAAACCAAAGAGACTTATGTTTCTGGAGGATTTGGACTTACATCAGTGCCAGAGTACAGTCAAGAAGATGGAACAAATCAGAGAAGCTCAAAAGGAAAAGGCCAGAGAAAAGGCAAGAAGAAAGAACAGGACATTGGAATACAATCGGCAAAGAAAAGAAAAGTGACAGAAATTCCAAAATCAGCAGATGATGAACCAGAAATATTATTTGTTATGCCACTGGAAGAGAACCATTGATTTGTAGTTTGGTATGTCATTTAAGTGTTTGGGTTGGACTGTTTTAAGTCATGTTTTTGAAAAAATGAACACAGAACCTGTTTCTTAGCATAAAAATAGTTCACAAAAGTTTAGACGCAATTATCTCAAAACTGTTTTCCGGGCATGCTGACTACTTGTGGTAAGGATAAAAAATGTTCTTGGTGGGGTAGAGGAACCAAACTTGGCAGGAATATGTATTTTTTGATGCTCTATGCAATGAGTGAGTCAGATTTTTCATGTAGGCACTATGGAAGGCCTTACCCCAGAAAAACTGTTTTTTTAGCCTGGCACCTATCCTAAGTGGTCATTTCCAAATCTGTGCATTCATTGCATAGAGCTATGTATCACACATATACCCTGAAAAAATTATCTTGATATCTTTAGTGGTTTCTTGTTTAGCCTTACCACAAGTTTGTATCTCCGCGGACATTTTTTCCAGTTTCCATGGTTACCATGAAGCCCCACCCAAAAATTTTGCCAGATTTGAACTTTCCATGCTTGTTCCTGTAAGTTCTGGAAATTTCTTTAATGCTGGTATCACGATTACTGAGTTATAGCCCAAAGTCAGTTTCTAGGTTTTCATGGTTGACATCTACCTTAAGCAATGGAAAACTACTTGACTGAGTCACAGTTATTCTTTTTAATGCGAAAATGAAAATGCTTAGCTTCCTTATTGCATCATTGTACATTTTTGCAAGAATTCTTTCTATTTTCAAGCAACACCAACCTATATATAGGTTGATATTGCTTGAACCAGGTGATCCAAAATACAGTATCGCTGTTGAAATTACCTAAATTTGATGATGATATGTATTTGAATATTTCATCTTTTTATGGTTGTGTAAAGGATCAAACTGGCTACAGAAGCGATGATCGAGTCATACCTCTATGGGCTATATGGTTATATGACGGCACTCCACACCACCGCGGCTCAAATCCTCCGCTATGCATTGACTGTTGTTGATTTGGGAAAGATAAAATCTTGTTCATTTTTCGTAATAAGTCGCAATCTCAACTCAGCAATCAATTAGCAGTAACCCCTAAAGGGTAGCAATTACTTAGAATACCCCCGAGTGGTAGTGTTATTTCTTGGGCCATTTAACAAGATTGCACTCAACAAGATTTCACGAGGAGTAGGAATGCTTAAGTACTCCAAGAATTATCTGTCTGTAGAGACTGTCCAGAAAATGTACTTAGACATAGTAGAACCAAATATTAGGTACTGTTGCTCGGTCTGGGGTTGCGCTGATGATACCATCATATAAAAACTTCAAAAGCTACAAAATCGAGCTGCTCGTATTGTGACAAACAGTCCTTTCGATAAAATTCGCTGCCGCTGATAGCTCAACTTGGGTGGCTAAATGTAAAAGAAATGGTTGTTTTTGAAACAGCTACCATTGTTTATAAATCCCTTCATGGACTAGCACCTCCTTGTATGCAGGACATGTTTCACAAACTGTCTGATTCAAGGAATCGAGTCCTACGCAATACTGAAACAGATCTTAGGATCCCACTATGTAAAACATCTAATGGGCAACATAGCTTTTCATATCGCGGAGTGACTGTTTGGAATCAATTGAGCTCCGAAATTAAAACCGCCCCATCGCTGGCGATTTTCAAAAACAGGCTAAGAACATTTTTGAAAAGGAATAGAGATATTCAAAAATGAATTTTCCTTTCTTAAAATTGAGATTTTCTTCTTTTTACGCTTATTCTATAGCTTATAATTTAATCACAGCAACATAAATTGTTAGTAGTTTAGGTTTTTAGCAGGGCACATTGTAAATCAGTTTATTCTTTTATAACTGAATGTATTACCCTGGGTAAATAATTAAAAATGAAAAAAAAAATGAAAAAATTTGGTAAGACCCTCAAATTGACAGGACCCCCCTGTCAGGCCTTAATGTGATTACCCCCCGGGAGCTCATCACGTTTGACATCACATACGTGCCTACGATTTTATCGATAATTTTCTAAAAGTTCCTTAGAAATCCCTTATTAGTTCAAATCTTTAGCATGAAAATGCATCTAATGCAACATAATTTCTTCAACAACAGTTCTTTCAATTTTGGTCTAAAATTAGGAATTCGCCAATAGATTACGGCTCCTCTGCAATTACTTTACAGGAGGGGGAGATGTCTCAGCTTCAGGATCAATTGCATTCAACAGCAAGATCGACTGAAGTAAAAGTAACGAGGTAAGTAAAAGTTACGAGTAAGTTGGTAAATGGTTGGAATTTCCATTTTGGCATTGGCAAACATGAGGTCTTCAGATGCATTCTAAGCCAAAGAAGCGGAAGTACCCTCAAACAAATTTTCCTTTAGGTGCTGATTTATAGAAACTTCGCTACGTTGTTCAACATTCCGTTTTAGCAATGACCAATGTGGAGTAAGGAGAGGGCCAGGTCGGAAACGCCACAGAATTCCTTCACATATTCGCACATCTTGGCTCGCTTATGGCGAAGGAAAAAAACGTCCCGGGCAAAGCAACTGTCCTCTTGTACTGGCGAGACCGCGTGTGGCAAGAGAAGCAGATACAAGAACCACAACATGACTGCCTGAGCGACTGGTGGCGTGTAGTCTGAAAGTCTGAAACAGTTGGGGATTAGATTCGCAATGTGTCAATGTGTTCTGCTCTAGATTTCTCATTCCAACGATGACATACAGTCGGATCAACCTGAATTTGATACAAACAACTTAAATTACATTTGGAGTGTCTTTTCGGAGTGTCTCTATTTGCTAAGTAATGAATTTGGGTTTCACATTATTTGAGGAAGGGCATACACACCAAAACATCAGGGTTAAGTTGAGAACTTCAATAAGACGGTAAAGGCCTACCTCCGAAAACTTCCACACAATTTTGAGAAGGAGGAGCAAGAAATGGGGTGGCCTCTCTTACTGCAAGGCATCGCAAATAAGATTAATAAATCTTATCAATCCGCAATAGGTGATCCCTGTCGACTCGCTCACTCAAAGCAACCATGAAGAAAACAAAGAGTTCCATATCTATTCAGTTAGCAAATTTAAGGTGTAATTTACCTGGTGTCTCAAACAAATACCCCCTTTTTGACTGGAAAAAGGAACAAAACACTAAAATGTCAGGATTTCTCAACTGCACAGCTAAATTTATCAATCTTCAACTTAATATTATATAAATTGTATCTAAATTTATCAATCTTTGGCCACTTGTGGTCAAATTGTAGCTGCCAATCTTTTTGGGTCAATACTTCTTTGCCAACAAGTCAGCTCCTTCTGTCCATAATATCACGCAGTTCCTTTTCGACGGTGAAGGCGCCCCAAACAGTTTGCAATCGGATGACTGCAAGGAATTTGTAAATTCCCTTATCAAACAGCCAAGTAATGAATTTGGGTTTCACATTATTTGAGGAAGAGCATACACACCAAAACATCAGGGTTAAGTTGAGAACTTCAATAAGACGGTAAAAGCCTACCTACGAAAACTTCACACAATTTTGAGGAGGAGGAGCAAGGAAAGGGGTGGCCTCCTTTACTGCCAGGTACCGCGAATAAGATTAATAAATCTTATCAATCCGCAATAGGTGATCCCTGTCGACTCGCTCACTCAAAGCAACGATGAAGAAAACAAAGAGTTCCATATCTATTCAGTTAGCAAATTTAAGGTGTAATTTACCTGGTGTCTCAAACAAATACCCCCTTTTT
>REGM01000172.1:388651-408765 GCA_004194415.1 Aurelia aurita
ATTTGATTTTCCTAGCCTTATGTCACTCGAAAATGTTTTGACACTGTACAGTATTAGTAAATGTTTTGAGTGTGAATTATGTTATAAAATGTTTTGAGTACAGTAATTTGGAAGCCCTTGTAACAAAAATATATTTAGCTCTACGCTTAGGAGATTAACAATATAAGAAACTCACAAGAAAATTTTGGTTGCAAAAATGGCCCTAAAAAATTAAGAAACTGCCTACCAACCCAGGACCTAAGTTTCTTATAAAAGAAGAGTGTACTGTATGTCAATATAGTGACACGGTGAATGTTTAAATGTTAAAATTTTTCCTCCATCAAATGTAGGCCAGAATGAGTGTTTGTGAGTTGAGTTACCAGTTTCTTATGAAAAACTATTGCATGATTTTAATTTGCCAACAGGTATATTACAATTACAGTCCCTGGATGAAGTTCAATACCCAAGACATCTGAAGTACTGTAGATGCAAAGAGAAAGAATACTAAGAAGATGCTTCTTATTATCAGCTATAGTATAAGGCATAACATGATTTTAAAGACTTGAATATTTGAATAGGAATTACCTTGTTATGAAAAGAGTGTAAATAAGACAATTTTTAAGAACTAGTTTGGTGTGCTTTAGTGTGAACCAAGCTTAAAGCTTTATTGTCACTATAATTACATTCCTAGCCTTGCTTTTATCAGGTGTCTTCTGATGCCATGAGAGATTGTCGTTAAATCCTTTTGTTTTCCATGTTATGCAACATTACAATTAATTAACATCAAAGAAATCCACGCTAATCCCCATGACCCTTCTCTGCACAGAAATGAAAAGACTGAATTGTTGGTTACCAAAATTTCTTTCTAGTGACCGCAAAGCTTTAACAGGACAATCTTTATCTTTGGTTTTAACTGGATAATATGTCTTAATTTATGAATGAGGAATGTCTTAAAGTACTAGAAATATCATGAAAAGTAGAGAAATTTTGAGAATTATATTTGCTGTCTGTCTTCATTCCGAAAGTTATGTATATTTGATTAGCATTATCCCATGTTGCATAGAATTACCCCCATGGGGGAAAAATTCTGGCTATACATATATGGTACTTTGAGTATAGATATAAGTATACAAGATACATTACTACAGGCAGTTTTATTTGATTGAAAAGGTGTCTCACAATGGGAGGGGGAGGAATGAAATCACAATAATGCTAACAGAAATCATGATATAAAGTCCTATTCCAAGCTTCAGTTGAAACTTAATTCTGTATTGCCTCCACTTTGCTTTTTACTCTTTGCACCATAACAGATATCTGTTAGTTAACATACATAAAAATATTTGAAACCTGTCAATTTCCATCATAACAAGGTGTATACAGGGCCCAAACTTCAAAGAAGCTTTTTAAATGTTGCAGTTACATTAATTTCCAAATAAAATGTCCTGCTTCCTTTGATTCTAAACATATTCATATAATATGTACTTTTTCAATTTCAACATACAATTGATTTTAAGGCCATGTTGTTCAGGTGACCCAATACAAATGAAACTTCAAAACTTCCTGTGGATTATATATAGTGATCTTTGAATTATCTCTTTGGGTATTTGTGGCAAGGACCAATAAATTGTCCACCTGATATTGTTATTTCATGCTTTCATGACAGGGGCAATGAAAATGCGTGGCATGAAAAACCATATATAAATACTGAGTTTCAGCAAATTGTTTATGAAATATTGTATTTTTGCCAAAAAGTTACATCTTGCGATAGTCCTATATTATATGAGAGCTTTTTCAAGAACTAAGTAACCAAATGCTAACCATAACCAAATAAAAACCCAATTTGATAATAATTTCTTTTGATTTTTTAGTATCAAACCATAATATATACTATATAGCTATGTAGCTTACAAAGTTAAAGTAAATACCTGCACAAAAGAAACTATGGATTAAGAACCTCCAGACTGATTTTTAGCCAAAAAGCACTTTATATTTAAAAACCATTATATTAAATGTATGGGAACCAGTTCAACTAAAGAAAATCACAGGTTGTTTCACGAAGGTTTTTACTACAGTAGTACATACTGTTCCCACAGATGCAAAGGCATTTTAAGACTTTGTAATATGTGTGGAATAAATTTTAGTCCTTGACCCAATGCACATGAAATTTTCACAATCAGTAATATATATAACGAGTGGACCGAAAAAAGCAACCCCCAAGATAAGAAAATTTCTGAAAAACTTTCTGAATGCAATGTTTTGAAGGTGGTTTCTGTTATCATATTTTTTTCAAAACCTCATTTCTCTGTAAATACAGCTGATAATGAACTGATTTCTACCTATTTCATGTTGCACTTAATGTGTATAAATGTGATCAAAATCTTGCATGTACTCTGCGTCTGTTATAATCAAATTTGGATGATTTTTCAAAAATTTCTCCAAATAATTCTTCTTTGTTTCCTAAAAACATACCAACTTTGTTGTTTTGATGTAAACATATTTTGTCATAAAAATCTGTGTGTAAGAAACCGTAGGCCTAAAATTTAAGAAACTGTCTGTGGTACCTGGGGGGTTGAAATAGAATAAAGATCTTTTGTTTGAAAACAAAAGAGCATAGGCGTAGGAGCCAGGGGGCTGGGGGGCTGTAGCCCCCCCAAAGTTGGAAAAATTTACCAAAATCAGCCTTTTTCGGGCAAAAAATCCACCCATATTGCTTAGGCCAAAACGCCAAAGCTCTGGTTGGGAGGTGGTGGCAAATTTGTCCTTTGAAGATTTATATCTCTACTCTCAAAAGACCAATGTCAACAAACAAGGTATCTATGTTCAAGCTAACTATCGAGCAATGTTTTAAAAATAATTTCGGATTGATTCATGCTAAATTCTGATCGTAAGGGTTGACCAAATTTGTATACTTTTTTTTGGGACACCCGGTATATATCAGAAGACCTCCCCTGTGTCGATTCCTATCTGCTCTTAGGGGTGGCATATAGCCATCAATGCGAAATTGATTCGTTGGGAAGGTTTCACCTATTTTCGTCTCTGCTATTATCAGGATATTGATATTTTTAGTGATCAAACATTTCAATGCTTCTAATTTATTTCTAATTGAATTAATATTCAGGTGTGCAATTATCAAGTTGTTTTTATTAGATAGCCACCCAGCATCTACATCCTCCTCCTCATCATCAGAGTTATGTAATGTATCATAAGTAACGTTAGGCTGCAATGTATTTTTTTTGAAAATTTTCTTTTTGTCCATTAATACACTCATTCAATCTACTACAGGCTACAGGTCAATCCCGCAGCGCAGAGATAATATTTAAAGCAAGCTTAGCATCTCCAAAGTGATTCAAATGCAGTCCACTGGCGATTCAAATGTCAACAAATGTTAATATTACTATTGTCAATAAATGGAACCTTGTTTTTCTCACAGAGCTCTTTGAGAATCTTGTTAACCTTTGATGTTCGTTCATTTATAAATTCATCTTCTCTGCTAACAATACCGGATACATATACGGTGTTATCTTCGGTTTTCAATGTTTGTGCTAGTGCGTAAATGTTTTGTGCAATTTTTGCGTCTTCTTTCTCTGCTCTGAAATCAATTGCCCCATGTAAGAAGCACTATACAATCTGGCTGTTTCTTCATTGATGGCACAACATGGAAAGACATGTCATCAGTCGTTGCGCCCGAAAAACTTTTTACAAAGATTTTTTCGCCATATTTTGTTCTCATACGCCTTCCTTTGAGATTCTTCACCATTGAGTCGCCAATTATCACTGTAGATTCCGGTTTCTTTTCCAATTTATTTTCCTGTTTATTTTCCGATTTATCATTGCTATTGCTTTTGATAGCTTCCTCGGTCTCCTGTTTATTGCTCGCCACAGCGCTGCCAGCGTTGTTTGTTGTTGTTTTCAATCGATCTCGTTTCTTTTTGCTTAGTCAAGTTTCTTTATTGTTTGTGATATTGTTTCTCAGAAACCTATGTCTTGTTCGAATGGTTATATTTTCAGTGAGATTTTACTTGTTAAATGCTGTAAAAAAGTTTTAAAATCTAGTAAAGAGTCCGCAAAATCAAGGTCCGCGCTTTAGAATTTTGCCCTATGGAAAAATTCTATAACGCGGACCAAATTTCGCGGACCTTGAAGTCATGTCTCTCGAGAAGGTCCGCATGGTCCGCGAGGGCCGCGTTATAGACCTGGCCCTTTTATTATTGATGTTAATTCGAAGAAGACAGCACATCAGAAAGATGAAATATAGAAAAAGATTTTGGGTTCGCCCTATTCTTCAAAGAAGAAAACAACAAGGAGAGTATGCAAATCTAATCAAGGAAATGCAGCTTGGAGACCATGAAAGTTTCTTCAAGTATTTTCGTATGTCTCCAACAGTATTTGAAGAATTGTTACATTTAGTTGCACCCTTGATCGTAAAATCCAACAAAAAACGGGAATCCATTACACCGGCAGATCGACTTTCAGTTACCATAAGATATATGGCAACCGGGGATTCTCACCAAACGATAGCCTTCAGTTATCGATTAGGCCATTCTACTGTAAACAAGATTGTCCCAAAAACATGCCTTGCAATATGGAACGTGCTGTCTCCCATCTATGTCCAGTGTCCATCGACAGAAAAGGAAAGGGAAGATTTCGCCCAGGAATTTTTGGGAGAAATGGAATTTCCCATTATGTGTTGGAGCCCTTGATGGCAACCATGTCAGATGCCACTGCCCTGCAAACACTGGATCACTGTACTTCAATTTTCATGGGTGGTTCAGTATCGTTTTGATGGCTCTCTGCAGTGCACGCTATTCTTATTTGCTGGTGAACATCGGGGCTATCGGTAGTGCAAGCGATGGAAGTACATTTGAACAATGTGGAATGAAAGATGCCCTATATAATGGAAGATTATCGTTACCAGAAGATTGTGATTTGCCTAACACAAGCACAAAATGCCCTTATGTAATAACTACAGATGATGCTTTTCCATTAGGACATCATGCCATGAAACCATATGGTGGACGATATTTGGAACAAGCTAAGAGAATTTTTAATTACAGACTCTCAAGGGCAAGGCGACTCAGTGCAAATACATTTGGTATTTCAACTGCAAGATGGCGCATTTTTAAGCGACCAATTGATGCTATACCTGAGCGTAGCATTGGTATTACAAAAGCTGTGGTACCTTTGCTTAATTTCTTGATGTTGCGTGAATCAACATTACCTAGACATGAGTGAAGATATTGCCCACCTGGTTTTGTGGATTCTGAAGATAAAAATGCAGATATTGTGCCAGGAGCATGGAGAGCAGATGTTGGCAAAGATACATGCCATCAGCCCTTAACCGAACCAAAAACAGGCAATGCCTGCAAGAAAAGTGCCAAAGAAATAAGAGACATCTTCAAGAACTTTTTTAATTCACCTGCAGGTGCAGTATCTTGGCAAAATTGGTATGTAAATAAGTAATTTTTGTTAAAAGTTAATCTGTCAATTATGAACATGAACTCTTAGCATAAAATTATAGGTTATACATAAAAACAAGAGATATTGGCTGCATAATGTTCACGAGGGCACATGAGACCCCCACATATGAAAACAACTGAGATTGTATGAACCTTTGAGATGAACCTTTTACCACAGTAAAATCTGATAATTTTAAGACACTGAGGGAATTTCTTAGTTTCTTATAACAAAATATGAGTACTGTAAACATGTCAACAATTTTTCAACAACAGGGAAAATCAAAGTTTCTTAACAAAAGTTTAACAAAAGTTTCTTAACCATTTTATTCAACACATCACAGCTGATATATCTTATTTTTAGAAAAGTAGCCTCTGGCTTCTTATAAGCTGTTTAGTGTAAAAAATATGTGTGTAGTAGGTATATGACATAACAATATATTAACAACTGAAATATTTATATCGAGTCAAAAGCTAAAAGGAATAATTCAGGACAAGTTTCACTGATCTTGAACACTTGTGCAAAACTCTGCCTGAAAAAGTAGTTGCTGAATTTGGCAATTTACAAATGCCTTTGTTTTTTGGTCCAGTCTTTTAACCCTATTTTGGTTGGGGGGGCAAATTTGCCCCCCCCCCTAGTAGATTTTTTCTGATAACTCCGCAAGGTTAAATATTACAACAACTAAACTCTTTGACTTTTAGCAACTATCTATTGTGCAAGTACTCATAAAGTTTCATTGGAATATTTTGACGCATGAGGGGGAGGGATTATCATAATTTCCATGCTTTGATGGAAATTGTGTTCTAAATTTGATTTTATCTCATATTTCCTGATTTTAGCTGATTTTGCCGCTTTTCTGGACCACACAAAGGAAAATGCTGACGTGAGCAATATATGTGGCAAATTTTAGGTTACTTTTTATATTTTTGGAAAGTACATGCCCGGGTCTATTAGCAGACCAAATCTGGTTGTTCTACCTATTATCAGTCAAGAGTTAGGTAGGGGGGGTTATTTTGCCCCCCCAACCAAAATAGGGTAGTTCAGATAGCCCAGCCACTATAGGGTTAAGTTGTGGTATGAGGCTTTTCATGTAAAAACTATCTTCATCGTCTTCCTTATCTTTGTTTAGTTCAGCCAAAATTGCCAAATCTATCTGGTTTGGTGGTTCATCCCTTTTCTTTCTTTTACCAGAAAAATTTGGTGCTGTAGGGGTGTTGATATGGCCCATTGAACCTGTTGATGAAGAGTGGATCATAATCCCATTTGAAGGAAATTGTCGATGGTGTTTGACAACAAGCCAAGCTGGCTACTCTCTTTGTCGTCTATTGTCGAGAAATTGGAGGTTGTTGGTGTCTACACAACGCTAAATTTCTTCATGAAGTTCATTTGTTGCATCCATTGCCAACCTTTTTGCTTTGCATCCCCAGCATCTCCAGATTTTAGGGTCAGCAACTTCAACTTTTTCATGTGAGTGTCTTTACATGTCGTTAAATCATTGAGCTGCTCCGGCTTCTGATTGGTCAATAATACAATGGGGGCACTGAAACAAAGTAATGGAAAGGAGGCCACACGAAACATGATCGGTTTCTAAGAACTTGACGCGTGTCAAATAACCGCGCAATTTGGACACAGGAGACTGAACACTGCCTGTTGCCAAATGGCTGTTTTGCCAAAGTACAAAGTTTTTAAATATGAGGTCAAATTTCGTACAAGAAATTTGCACACGTTTCTTGCGTTTTGTAGACAAAGTTATTTTTGCTAGTTTAATTTGCGATGCTTTAGACTTAAAACAAGGATTAACAAAATTCACACACACTCAGAGCTTAATATTTTGTAAGTGTAGAACTTTGAATGATATTTTTTAACAAAATTCGTGCAGAATGATTCTAATGACTTCTCCTGGTTGAGATTTCTCCTGAACAGGACGACTTTATCTGGCTAATCGACCTCACTTGACCTTCCTGTCTTGCTGTAAAATATGTTGCCAAACATAGTCATATTAGTAATGCAAATTGTTTCAGTGCAATGAAAAGTCCATGTGAAGTTTCTGTTCAAATTATTTCAAAGAGCTCTTTATTTCCAGTGTAGTGTACTGCGGAATAGATTTGGCTTGCTTATTGTCCCTTTCTCAAAGCATTTTGAGCACTTGAGCAGTCAAGTAGGAAAAAATAAGAAGTCAAACAATCATGGAACAAACAAACAAGGGCTAAAGGCTGCTTTTTCTAGGCCTGAATCCTAAAAGTTAGGCCATATACAATAAATTAATAGATTCTCATCACAAAGTCTCGGAAACTCTCGCGAGGCGGGAGGTTTATATTTTATATATAAAATATTTTGGTTAATCTCGCAAAATCAGCGAGGGAGGCATATTTTTCTTGTGGATTCTTTTGTCAGTGCTGCTTTCTTGTTGAATTTCTACCCCTTCAAAAAACAAACCAAAGGTCTTTGCAGCAGTAGGCTGCCTATCGATTGGGCTTATTTATTGTCACAAAATCCTGCTTGAAGCTTCTTTGCGTTGATGCTTGCTTGTGATTGTATCAGTGAATTAACTATTTTGAAAACAGCCAAAAAAGCAAATGACACACTTCAGTTTGCGAAGAAGATTTTATCACATACCTGTAAATATTAAAAGCTTGTATTAAGCCCTTGGAAGCCGATCAAAACATTTTAATACAGTTCCTTTCGAAGAACAAAATATCGACGTAAATCACAAGTTTCTTACAGCTTTCTTGGACTAACTTTGTTTTTTTCAAAATCAGCCAGATCATACAATGATTTTATTCGTATGCTTTGGAGAATATCACGAGACAAGCGATTTCTTGCAAATTTCATTTAGAAATTTACCCCAAACCAGAATCGAGAAGTCATTTTTTTAGTGCTTTTTTTAAGGTCATGTATCCAGGGTAGAGGTCGAGATCAAGGTTAATTTTTTCGATTTTGAGAGTCTGGTACCCTGGGTAGAGGTCATGCCGCCTGAATGAATATATTCGGATTTATTGCCATTTCTTTGTAGTTTCACGATAATATTGTACTTTTTGTTCGACTCAAGTGCCTATCATAAGAAGTAAAACATTGTAATTATTGTAATACAACAAGCGCTATTGTGTTTTGACGGGGTTTTGACGTAATATAAAATATAAAAATAATCACAAATCTTACAAAAGACGAGCAGGCGGTACTTTTATATTTTGTTAACAAAATATAAAAAAATATCAACGCGGGATGCATCTCCCACGCGGGCGGTGATGAGAATCTATTAATTTATTTTATATGGCCTTAGTTTTCCTCGTTTTTCGTGGATGGAACATTCCGGGGGGGGGGTACTGGACTTTAATTTGTACGGGGGTGTGCACTCCAAGAAACAATTTTTTGACCCGGATGCATCTGGTCTATATCTAGCCTGCATCACAGACCATAACTATGGTCTGTGACGCAGGCTAGTCTATATCTTCCTGTTACTCATCATTCTTTTGTTTTCAAGTTTCTCAATGTTTTGTGATCTCCCACAATGGTTCCCAACAAAGAGTTTCTTATAAAAAAATACGAAAGTAATTAGAGTAAATAAAGAGTACTTCCTCTTCCTTTTCACCGCGACGCTCAATCGATTCTGGCCTCAGTCTCAGTGGTAGCTTATCCAGCAACACAAGTTTTGCAGTCACACGGAAACAGCAGTATGAGATCGGTAGTGCCTTTTGTTTCTGGATTCTATTGTTATATGGACCAATCAGAAGCCGGAGCAGCTCAATGATTTAACGACATGTGTGTCTTTCAGGTCGCGCCATTTTGCTTTTGCACACACTGCTTTACTTTCCAAACCACAGTCACTTGCTATTTGCATCCATGCTGATTCCTGTGAAGTTTTGTTCTTGTAACTAGCACTGCTGGTATTCCAAACAACTTTGCTGGAACGAACATTTTAAATCAACATTTCCACCAATTCTTGAGTCCAATCAACATTTGCTGCCATCGCCATTCTGGTTTGTTGCTGTGATTGCGGATTCGAGTGTGGCTCTTTGTCTCTTTGTTCGGAAATGGTAGTTTCTGATTGGTTGCCCTCTATCTGGGTCTTTCGTTCGCATACAAACGTTCGCAAAATATCCAACATTGCGAACAGGTCAAAATCGCATTGCGAACGTTCGCATGCGAATTTTAAACAAAGGATCTATATTTGGAACAAGCTAAGAGTCATGAAACCATATGGTGGACGATATTTGGAACAAGCTAAGAGAATTTTTAATTGCAGACTCTCAAGGGCAAGGCGACTCAGTGAAAATACATTTGGTATTTCAACTGCAAGATGGCGCATTTTTAAGCGACCAATTGATGCTATACCTGAGCGTAGCATTGGTATTACAAAAGCTGTGGTAGCTTTGCTTAATTTCTTGATGTTTCGTGAATCAACATTACCTAGACATGAGCAAAGATATTGCCCACTAGACCAGAGGGTCAAGGGGGAGCATTGCCACCCGAGCTGGGACTTTTGCAGACCAACTTTTTCTGGACCAACTTTTGACGTAGATCACAAATTTCGATGTTGGTCGGCCGAATTGGGGGGCTTTTTCCAGATATTTGGGGGTCAATGGTGGTTTTTGTGGTTTTCAGGGCACATCATTTTAAAACGATCCCTTGCTGACTAGCAGTTATTTGTAAGAGCAAGAGGTCATAACAAGAAAGAAACTCTTTGTAGTCCGCAAGTTGCAGCACTTGACTACAGTGGGTAAATCCAAACGCACCACAGCACCACACCCAAACCAGCAGGAAACAAAGCAATAAAATACGCTGGAATGATGTGCATAAATGAATGTGGCTCGCTAAGGAAAATATAACCGTAATGAATATACGATAAAGAACTAAATCAATTAATATCAACGAAGAATACTCTAAAAACACTAAGAAATTTACAGCAAATAGAAAAAACTAATGTCTGATAACTGTCAATTGAGCAAGGCCATAAATGTCCGTAAAACGTCCGAAAATAAATACATCTTGCTCTACAAACCAATTAAATTACGAATCTAAATATAAACTAACTGCAAACAACGTAGATTAATAAATATGTGCACAACTTACAATCTATAAGTCCTCGTAGCCATAAGAAACTTGCATGGAATGAGGTGGGCCTACCACAGCATAAGAAACTTTGGCCACACCTGCACTGAGATGTTTATCGCACTGTCCGCTACACAGCTGAATCCAAGGAGAGTGAATAACCACCAAAAAGGGGGGTGCAAAGCCTTTTATAACTACGAGAAGCGCAAAAGAAAAATAAACGGCACGCAGATGGGAAAAACTGATCTGGCGTAAACAACGTGTAAACAATGTGTCCCAAAAAATGAATGGACAAATTCAAACTAAAACAACAACTTAAAAAGCGTGCTGGCTCTAAAGTTCACCACAAGGGAATAACAAAAATAAAAACTAAAGTTCAATGCCCAAGAGGCTATTCGCACTAACATACCCAGCCCCAAACAGGTTACTCCGGGAGCCTGTTTCTAAAATAAATCCATTGTGCGAATGTCATCTTCATTTATCTTCATGAGCTTCAAGCAAACACAGCTTGTCTACTGGTCTCACCAACTCTGTGTTCATCGTCTTAACTCGTGCTGAGCGAACCAATCCATCTCTTCCAACATGGACGTCTTTGATTACTCCAAGGGGCCAGCAACTTCGCGGTGTGGCTTGGTCAACTACTAACACTATGTCGTCCTTTGAAATATTTGGTCGAATGCTTTGCCACTTCTGTCTGGTCTGCAGTATTGGGAGATATTCTCTCAGCCATCTTCGCCAAAAAACATTAGCCAGGTACTGGATCTGCTTCCATCTACGACGGCAATATTGGTCTTGCTTACAGAATACACCAGGTGGAAAGTTTGAGTTAGTCTTCAACAGGAGCAGATGATTAGGCGTTAGGGCGTTCAGGTCAGATGGGTCGTCTGAAACTTTTGTCAACGGTCTTGCGTTTATGATTGATTCCACTTCACACATCAAAGTTTGCAGTCCTTCGTCATTTAGAATTTGCACCTTTAGTAGAGCTTTAAGTACACGTCTAATCGACCTGATCAATCTTTCCCAAACTCCACCAAAGTGTGAGGCATAAGGAGGATTGAATATCCAATCAACATTGCGCTGTAACAGAAACTCATGCAACTGCTCTTGATTCCATCCCTGTATCGCTGCTCGTAGTTCTCTTTCTCCACCTTTGAAGTTGGTCCCGTTGTCTGATCTTATTTCTTGTGGAGATCCACGTCTAGCTATGAACCTTCTCAAAGCATTAATGAAGGAGTCAGTGTCCAGACTGTTGGCTATCTCTATGTGTATGGCACGTACTGCAAGGCAAGTAAAAATAACTCCGTACCTTTTCTCGGTTGCACGACCTCTTCTAACCAGGAACGGTCCAAAGTAGTCGACGCCAACAAACGTAAAGGGAGGCTTATCTGGTGTGACTCTTTCCATTGGGAGATTTGCCATTTTCTGCTGACATGGGGCTTGAGTTCTTCTCTTGCAAGGGAAACAGCTTCTGCATATCTTTCTCACAGGCACTCGTGCTTGGATTATCCAGTAACATTCTCTGATTATTGAAAGAACATACTCTTGTCCTGAGTGTCCGGATATTTCATGGAAGTGTTGAATGATCAACTCGCTCACGTGGTGCCTTTTAGGAAGTATGGCTGGGTGTTTCACATGGTCATATTCATAGGGTGCATGCTTGAGACGTCCACCAACGCATAAGAGGCCATTTGTGATTACAGGATCTAACCGTCTCAATGAACTTGATTTCTTCACTGCACCTTCAGATGACTGCAAGCATTGGAATTCTTCAGCAAAACATTCCCTTTGCACACACTGTATGATAGCATCCTCTGCTTCTTTCATGTCACTGGTAGTTATACATTTTGACAGACTTGATTCTGGGAGTGCGTGATTTCTTCTGACTTTTCTGAGTAGCCAATGCTTGTATCGCAGGATCCAGGAGACNTTTTCACAAATTCAAGAACAACTTTAGGGATACCATAAATCCGATGTGCCCTACGAACGATGGTATTGAGGATACGGAACACTTTTTGTTGCTTTGCCCTTCCCTTGCAGTACCACGTAGAGATCTTCTCGCTGGAGTTTTCGCTTTAATACGACCATATGGACATACCGATCGTCAAAATAATCTTCTAATGCAGATTTTATTGTATGGTGATAAAAATTTCCCAGATGAAGTTAATAAAGATATACTCCTGCTAACGCTTAAATTCATCCACAAATCTGGTCGATTTGATTAGAAAATTCCAAACTCCATTAAAAGTCACAAAACCACAGCCGCCATCTCCCATGTCCCATGTTCCTTTTTCCTTTCATTTACTTTTAGTCATGTATCTTAAAGTCTACCTCAAATTAGATGCCACGCAGTAGTTGCGATGATACCTAAACCACCCTTCCTAAATTCGGATTGATCGCAGACATATCTCGTGGCATGTAATTTGAGACAGACTATAGTAGTTTTTTTTTAACCTCTATGTCTATGGCCCCATGGTAGTCATAGTCTTTTGCTCCTTGGGGGTATCGTCCCAGTAGTATTGTAAAGTAATTTTGTAAGTAGTGTAGCTTGTATTTATGTATTGTAACCTTTTTAATGGATATAAAAAAAAAAAAAAAGAAGTTACATCAAAATTACCTGTGCGCTACCATCATAATTCAGCTCACAATCGTCATCATGCTTCAGGTACCATTCTAAATATTCCAATTGTGACATTTCTCCTTTCTCCCTCTTCATGTTCATCCTCGTGCATACAGTGCAAGAATTGAATTTTTTTGTGAGATCTAAAACTTTTCCTGTATCAATTGAGGCTGCAGCGACGAGTCCACTTTTTGATGACCTGCCCCGAGATCCCCACGAGCCATCAAAACTTGTAGGAACTGAAAGAGAGCCGTCATTTTCAAAAGTTAATGCACCTGTTTCAGTCTTGAAATCCTTTAAATCCCTGGCAGCGTGGCACAATGAATTTTCTAAAACAGTGTCGACTTTTTCTGAGATTAACCTTGTATGCTTCCCCCAACGAGGTTTCAAAATCGGTTGAGACAAGCCAACGACACTACACAACTTCCTTGCAGCTGAATGTCCCTTACCAATTAGCCTAAAAGCAAGCACAGCCGCACGGTTCACATCGTAAATATGGCCACTTTTCCTGCTTATGTTAAAAGGCCTGCTACTCTCTTGAGAGGGACACTTGTCGTTGGTACATTTGAAGATCCAGCTTATCCCGAGTCCTTGGCGTCACTTCTCATTTGCTAGTATCGTGAGGTCACAATTGCAATGCTTGCAAGAAGCAGCAGAATTTAGCTCTTTTTCTAATAAAAACGGATTTACTACCGGGTGCACCAAAGAAAACTATCCACGTTTGAAAAATCGTAGTACCTAGAGGACTAGATGGATTTGAATGAATTGAATTTTGGCTGATAGCTGAAAGACTGAAGTATTTTTGTGACTTCTCTTGTGTTTTTATCAGCAGAGAAAACATAGATAAATTCAACTTTACAAAAATTTGTTTGTTGCGAAATGGCTGAAAACAGGCCTAAAACACTCGATCAAATCGTACGAACTCTCCCGCATAGAACAAGATGCAAGAGCATTTAATCTCTATCCCGCGTTATAGTAAATGAATTCTTAAAGAAATACTAAAGATTTTCAATCCCATGGCAATACAAGTGCAGATGACATCCGATACCCGTGAAAAAACTGTAATTTTGCATTGTTCGGTGTGAGAAATTTCTGTAAGATTTGATCAAGTGTTTTAGGCCCTTTTTCAGACATCTTGCAAAAACAGAATTTTGATAAATTCGAATTTAGCTGTATTATCTGTACTCATAAAAATACGAGAAAAATCTCAAAAATACTTCAGTCTTTCTGCTATTAACCAACCTCTGATTCATTCAAATCCATCCAGTACTCTAGGTAATACGATTTTTCAAACGTGGATAGTTGCTTTTGGCGCACCCGGTAGATACAAGTCTGCAGCTGGTTTGGTGAAGTCATTTTCCGAAAGATTTTTGTCATCTTCAGATTCAGAACAGTGGGCGGATGATTCGCTGCTTAAATTTTCGGGGAACCAGTCCACTCGCTCATACCAAGAGCCTTTATCCGATTCTTTCAGGATTACTTTACGTTCTTCTGGGAACGTTCTTGTCTTTTTCTCGCGGCTTTTAGACTTTTTTTGTATGAAAGTGATTTGTTTCTAAAACGGCCCATGATCCATGATGCGAGAACCTAAACTGAATCCCACTTCAGCGGAGCCTAGGATCCCGCCCGGCTTAGACCCAGCCTCTTTGTTTGCAGCTAATCAAGGTAAATAAGACACTCAACCACAACCACAAAGTAACGATATTCGGCTTGACAAGTCAAGCGATTAGGATTGGCTTTTAAAGCCGCAAATAAAAACTTTGATACAAAATTGTGGAAATCTACGTTTACGCGAGATTTCTTCCATTTTCAAAATTTTGTCAGCTTCAAAAATGGTATCATTGTGTGCCTTTAAAGTTGGGCTTCTAGAATATGAGTAAATCCAAAAATGGATGTTTTCATCCAAAAAACGTTTACCGTAACCTTAAGTAGCACTTTCTGATGACAAAATGCGGTTCGTGTAAAAATGTAGTTTTGCTAATTTTTGTTTAAATTAAGCTATTTGGGTACTTCTAAAGGTCCGAAATCACTTAATTACATTACTTTCTGTGATTTCATGCACAATTTTCTTTCGGGGCTTTTGAGGGGGCTAAATCGTTTCTTTTTTTGATGGCCAACTGAAGTAAAAATATGTTAGAGACGTTATTGGTTACTGGTTACAACAACAACAGTGGCGGTCGGACGTGTCCTGCACCGCTCCGCAATGTTATAAAATTGTTGTAAATAGTAATATAGGTTGGAAGTTTATGGTTTAGTTAAAATGGAGAATTTGATGTAAATATTCATAAATATTCAAAAGTGGATGTATTTCTTAACAAGATTGACATCAGTGAGGAAAATGAGCGAGAGTTCTAAGGTGAAGACTAGGCGCCAGGCAAGCATGGATGAAATGCGAGATGAATTGAAAGACCTTATTGATGCTGCTTTGGTTCCCATTAAAACCGAACTGGGCAACCTACCTGACAAACAGTTCCTTGGTGAACTAATAAAGACGCTAACGACAACTTTGAAGAATAAATTTGATGCCAGATTCCAATTACAGGAAGAGAGAATTAAGGCCTTGGAAGAACGCTTGGCGATCCAAGAAGACAACATGGCAGTCCTCCAAAATCTTGAGGCGAGGGTTTATAAAAAAATGGAAAAATTAGAAGAACTTAAAGAAAGAGTAGATAATGGTGAACAATACAGCCGCAGACTGTGCTTGAGGATGTACAATATCGACTTGGCACCAGCTGGAACGAAAGAAGATCGCATTAAGAAGGTTAAAAAGGTATTGAGAGAGTTAGATTGCCGAGTTAAAATGGATGCTGTCGACAGAGCGCACAGGACCGGGCTGCAAGAGTCAGTTTAAGGAAAGGAAAAACAGCAAATGATCGTTAGATTTAAAGCTTTCAAGGAGCGCACCTTGGTATGTCATGCAAGGAAGAAGGCTACAGTCATCAGAACCAGAATTGACCTAACGCGAAGAAGACTAGGCATACTAAGAGAAGCGAATACCTTGGCAGAGCAACACAAGGACACAATTGACTATGTTTGTGCTGACATAAATTGCAGCCTTGCCGCAAAGTTAAAGAACGATTCTTTTATCCTTTTTCACCTCAATCAACCACTTGAAGGCAGAATTAGACAAGCCGTAAGTTTTTTATTTTCAAAATATGTATCTTTCAAGCTGACTCATTAGCATTTTAGATATTGGCTTTGTTAGATTTTGCGAGGGGTGTATCATACCTTTGAAAACGCGTACGTGGATTTTTTCTTATGGATTTTTTAGGGATTTTCTCGAAATGAAAGTAATTATTCTTATTCATTTATTTACATATATTTTGCCAAAAGTGTACGGGTTTTTAAGGAGTGATATGCCCCACAAAATTCGAAATTTGGGGCTGTGAAATTTTTCCCTTTACCGAAACTACCATCAAAGCTCTAGACCAGCGAAATAGTTGGTGCTTTCTCAGCAAATCACTTTACATAAACTCTAGGCTTTCCTTAATAGAATTTTCCGGAATTTTCTTAATTAAAAGTTGTCCCCCTTTTTTGAATTCTATGGCCAGGGAAACTTTGTTTACATGAAAACCTCTCATACTTGTAGTACTTGTTTTGTTTTTGTTTCCCTTCTTGTTTTTCTGACAAAACTTTAGAAAATTGTTTTTGTTTTTGGCGTTGTTGTTATTTTCCGATAAGTATTCTTGAGTATTCAAACAAGGCCTTTGTTAGAACACTATACAATATAATTTTTGTTAAAGGCCCCTGAGCGCAGAGACAAACAATGCATCTATTACATGCTTTGATAAGTTTTTCTCCAATTATGTCATTCTTTCACATAAATGGTACGTTCAAATTCCCTGTGTAAAACTTCTGACCCATCAAATCGACAAAAGAAGCTTTCGTGGATATGTTCTTTTGTTTTTTCATTATAATGTATTTTTTATCCCCAAGATGCAACTGCTGCTATTTTCTTCTAAGTATCGTTTGTTTTCCTCCAAATGTTTTCGAAGGTGAGCTTAGCCAAGGAGATCTATTTTGTTTCCGATGCCCATAGGAACTAATGAATGGCGTGCAGGTGTTGGTTCCTATAGTTTCAGACGTTCCTCGCCAAAGGCTTTCCTGCATGTTTCTCTCTTTGCATTGCTTGTTAATGCGTTTCACTGTTTTGCCTATTTGTACCTGATAATTGCGGTGTCACTGATAACTCTCCCTGTGTCTGTTCTTGCTACATCATTATTCGCACATTTTTCTCCTTTATTTGTGCCATGGTCTTGGCAACAAAACCTGGTAAATCTCCAATGCCAAAGGTCAAACTTTGTCTCAATCACTTCCTGTGTCATCGCCACAATTTATTTTCTATATTTGTTTTGAAGAGATTTTATAAGAATTAATGGTATTGCCCTTACGACCTGTCCTAAATTCAGAAAAAAATACAGAATTTTCCTGCAGCATATGGTTTATGCACTCTTGATTAGCAGCTATTTGGGTCTTTTTAATAAAGCAGAAAATTTCCCTATGAATTTAATTATACTACTTGCTGGTGACATGGAAACAAATCCTGGCCCTGCAACTGCAAATTTTCTAAAAATTTGTCATTGGAACTTGAATAGTATTTGTGCAAGGGGTGGTATAAAGACCTCTTTAATAGAAGCTTATAATTCTGTACACCATTTTGATGTTATAGCTATTTCTGAATCCATGTTAGATAGATCTATTAACAATGATGAAATCTTCATTGAGGGATTTAGTAGGGATATCTACAGAAGAGACCACCCAGGTAACTCCAAAATTGGGGGAGTTAGTGTATATTTTCGTGAAGGCCTACCTATACAACATAGAATTGATCTCGAAGAATTGCAAGACTTAATTGTTAAAGAAGTTACCATTTCACGCAAAAGAGTGTTCTTCTCTACCCTTTACCGAAGTCCTAGGCATTGAGTGTTTCAAAACACCCAGGTCAGGTAGGGTTAATGACCTTGTTGAGAATGTTAAATGTGATATCAAGCTCTTTGCTGATGACACGTCACTTTTTTCAGCTGTCTTTGATGAGTCTAAAGCTGCAGAGGATCTAAATAGGGATTTGGAGAGAGTGCCACTGTGGGCGTGGCAATGGAAAATGAAGTTTAATACCAAGAACACTGAAGAGGTCATTTTCTCTGCCTAGAGGGTTAAACTAATCCATCCCCCTTTGTCTTTTGGGAATGATGAGGTAGCAAGAAAGACTGAGCATAAGCATCTTGGTATGATTCTTGATTCAAAGCTTCACTTTCAAAGTCACATCAAAGAGGCAATACAAAAAGGGTAAGGCTGAAAATTCGGAGTTGTCGGAGATCTCGGAGATCTTGGAGCAAGGACTCAAACTTTTTCAACTCCGACTTTTCGGTTTTCACCAACATGCTGAAAACGAAAAGTCGGAGATGTCGTGGCAGGGATTTTCTCCCTTCAAGTATTTAAATTCCGTATAAAATGCCCTTGTTATTAGAATGCTTCCGGATAACAACTAAAAGATCTAAAATAAGATGTACTCTGTGTGCAAATTTCAGCTCCAAATATTCTTTTTCAATTTGGAACAACTTAAATTTTGCATTTGGCTCCCTTGGCTCTACTGAGTGGAGGGTCACACACAAGAGATGTTTCTTTCATTTTCAGTGAAATTACTAAGCTCTTAAAGATACATTGAAATATGATGTCCACTATTCCCGATGTTTACAAATAGCGGATAGCGATAAGGTTTCTTGTATGGCCTTGGCATAAATTCTTGAGGGGAAGCAGGGAATGTCTTTTAAAGGAACTCGGCTGGGAGGATTTGTATCTTAGGACATGGTATAGACGATTGTGTCATTTCTATAATTTGATAAAATCTCGTTCCCTAAATTATTTGTTCGTTGAAATCCCCCTCCCCCCAGCACAATGTAAGCTACAATCTTCGAAATATGAGGAATTATTACCAAAATGTTGGAAGAACAGCTCAATTCTCAAATACCTATTTCAAAATGCTCCGTTTGAGTGGAATTTGCTTGATGCTAACATAAGAAGCTCAACATCAATTGCTGAGTTTAAACGTAAATTACTTGCCATGATAAGACCAAGTAAAAATTCAACTTACGGCATAAATGATATTGTTGGTGTCAGACACTAGTCGAAATTGCGACTAAAGTATAGTGGACTAAATGAGCACAGATTCAGACATAACTTTGACTGTCTAGATCCTGTCTGCCTGTGTGGTAGAGCTCATGAAGATAGTTAACATTTCCTCCTGCACTGCCCTATCTTTGAAGAAGCATGAAGAGATCTCCTTGGCAGCTTATCGGATATTCCTGGGTTAATGAAGAACACGTCTATCAGGTCTATTGCAACGAACAAGTCATGCTAATTGGTCAAAATTAATATTTTCTAGCGTTAGGTCTATCATTACTTCCTTAGGAACGCCTTAGCAACAAATTATCCGATATTCTGATTGTTTTGTACGTGTTTTTGCCGGCACCTTGATTCTGCAGGCCAGGCAGGTCAAGTAATCTGCAGGCCAAACGCGAAAGCAAACATGCGGGTCACCGCTAGGGCCAAGGGTTCAGTGGCTTCACACAGGGCATGAGGAGCGATTCTAGAATACCCGTAGCATTTCTTTTAAGAACGATGTATCGTGATACGTCGACATAATGGTGAGCCTATTCAAATTTTTTTGTAATTTTAAGAACGAAAACCACAGCAAAGGTTAAACTTCTGTTTTTCTGATACAGCGATACACCGATACACCGTCGGCATTTTTGATGTTTGAATATTTTCTATCATATTTTGTGGACATTCTAAGAACGACAAAATATAATAAGAGGTTAAACTTCTGAAGTCTAGTTTTTTTCTGATACGGCGATACACCGATACACCGATACACCGTCGGCATTTTTAATGTTTGAAAATTTTCTATCAAATTTTGTGGACATTCTAAGAACGACAAAATATAATAAGAGCTTAAACTTCTGAAGTCTAGTTTTTTTCTGATACGGCGATACACCGATACACCGTCGGCATTTTT
>REGM01000172.1:422972-487355 GCA_004194415.1 Aurelia aurita
CTGAAAATATAGGTTTTTACATAGGGGGTGCTCTCTCCTCGATTAGTCTATCTACTGAGAGAGCTCCTCCTTTAAGAAATTCCCCTCATACAGGTTTCATATATTTTCCCCCTAAAATTGTAGATGTTGTGGTAGTACTGTTGTTTTATATTTTGTAGTATTGTACCTAGTTTATGTATTTTTAATATTGAAACTTGTATGTTGTGGATTTTAAAATGAAAACTGAACTGAACATCCTCTACAGCATGCTGCTCTAATTCTTGCTCTCTTTTCTTCTTATCTTCATCCTCAGAATAGACAATCCGGAACATATCCTGAATCTTTATCGCGGTCAAATGCTTGGCACTGTAGACAAATTCCATTAGAGATTCATCCTTGTGACGCTTAAGCATATCAAGCACCCCATTCGACCGTATTCCTCGCAGGAACTGCTCTATTTCTTGTAATTGGCGAGTTATCATCCAATGCCGGGAAACTTTGTCTACTACTTCCTTTTGATCGCTCAGTCTAACCATTAGTTTGTTGTATCCAGCTTCGAAACGCTCATCAACGTCTTGTAGGACGCGATCTAGCTCTTCTTGTGTTTGTGCGGCCTCTGCCTGTTCTAGCTTTTGCTTTAAATCAAAGCATGGCACATCTGATTAATTTAACACTGGAAGATCTATCGACAAGATATACGATGCCAGTACATGGCAGAAGTTGTGAGGGCCAGCAGCGCCCATCAGAAACCCAAGGGCCACACATTTTCTATAGAGGTAGAAGGATTCCTTTTCAAGTTTATGAGCGTCATGCTGAATAGTGTACCGCTTCTCCTGGCCATACATCAGAAGCTGTGCAATTACATCGTAAAAAGAAGTGAACGTCCGTACCAGTCTTCAACTGAGAAAATGTGAATAGTCCCCAGCTTCCAACCCGTGAAGATAGCTGCCATAAATGATGGCACGAGAAGTGTCGTCATTTGAGGGTAGTGCTTAGACACGGAAAAATTTTTTGAGGCATCGCTTACTTTATTTCCAGCAATATTCTTCGATCTATGGTATTGTAATTTTTTTTAGTTAAACACATGATTTTATATTGTGCAACTTAATAATCATAGGCGTAGGAGAGAGGGGGGCTTTTAAAAAAATCTGCCACTTTTGGGCAAAAATCCGCCTGACGTCAGGAAAAATTTATGTAGACAATGGACTTTTTATTGGCCAGCCCCTCGGATTTTATCTTCCCATACGCTTATGTTAAAAATCTATCTCATGATGCTTCGCACTTCTTTGGGTGCCTCATGAAAAATCTGACAAATTTTGGGGTATGATTTTAAAGTCCAAGTTGGCATACCCCTGTCACCTCCCTATCGACAAGCTATCCCTTCCTCCAAGGGCTTTTAATTGACAATTGCTTTGCTTCTATAATCGTAATCGAATACTTAAAATAGTCTCTTACCTGTACTAGGACCTGGCAGTCCAGATGCAGGCCCTCCAGATGATGTGGTGGTAGCTCGACCACGTGCAGTCGGAAAAGCATGTGCAATGTATTCCTGCACGCCAACGGGGCTCTGATTTATTTGATTCGTCCTCCTCTGCCTCTGGCCTAAATTACGATTACTCTTTCTTGTTCATCACCTTCGTCCATTTTGAGTCAAAGTGGAAAATGTACAAGAAGTTAGACGATCAAACCTTGTTTTGTTTTGCTAAAATGTCTGGGAACAACAACTGAATAAAATCATGAAAAGGATGCCAATTACATGATCAGATATCAAATTACTTTTTTCCGCTAAAAGGGTTATTCTATTATCACACAAGTATTCAGATATCACCCACACTAAGTTTTGTTGACACACACACAATTATTTCGTTCACACACAGCAGTTTATTTGCTGTAACACACACACAAAAGTTAAACTGCCATTACTAGCGCACCAAACATCATTACAGGTTGCGCACACAAAGTTCTCATGACACACACGCAATTTTTGTGACAGTACACACACAGCCGTTTTTAGGTTGATTTACACACACTAAAGTTAAATTGTTGTTGCTTGCTCGCGAAAATGTAAAGCTATATACACACACATTGATTTGGTTTGACACACACACAAATGTTGGAAGGTGGTTTTAATAAAGTTTACATGTGCAGGCACAAAAATGATTGTTTGCCTGCACAAAATTATATTTGTACATTCACATTTTTTTAAAACTACATGCACAACATTTTACCATTTTTTGCCGCAACGGCGCGCCATACGATATGGGTACAGGAAGAAAACTGCTATTCTTCGCTTGCAGAGACGTAGGAACCCGAAAGGCACTGGGGGCACATGCCCCCCCCCAAGATTTTTAAATAAACAAAGAAGTGCCCTTTTTGCTTCAGGAAATGCCCCTTTAGCTTACTGAAAAAAGTGCCCTTGAAGTGTTGTGCCCCTCCAAGTTCAAGATGCTTCCTACGGCCCTGTTCGCTTGCGCTACACTACCACTACTGTCATTGACAAAATCAATGCATTGACCAATGACGATGACAAACGCATCTGTCTAAGGGCATATGAATATCTGATGTCCTCTCTTTCTTCTTTATATAATAAATATGTAGCTATGAGGGCTCAATTCATACATGATCGCAAAGAACCATCTGTCTTTGCCTTGTACTCATGCGAAGGTATTGAATGTGCCTTATGGTCCAATCTATATCATTTCACTGCATGGTGTGAGAGTATCCATGATGGTCGAGTATCACGCAAAAGCAGCAAGATCTCCTTCCTCACCAAATGCTTCTCTCCAATCATAGATTACAGCCTTCATTTTGAACTTCTGCAGTATGTTTTTGATCCGTGGCTCTATAAATCTATTACTGGAGCCATCAATACATACCGCTCTCTTTCACATCGACAGTCACCGTCTGCAGCATTTCTCGCCTTGGAAGACAAGCCTTTCAGCACTGGATATTGGCGATGGCAGCATAGATATTTAGTTGATGCTGTTGCGCAATTTGGCTTACCCTCTCTTTTCATAACACTTAGCCCCTCTGAATACACCTTTCCTTGGCCCATGTGGTTGACTAATATATCTTGTGCTACCGGCTACGATCCTACCACCTTACCATTCTACGAGACAATGCATTACATGAATGTCTTGGAACAAATTGTTGGTGAGTATCTTTGTGGTGCAAATGATTCTCATTGGAGAAATCATATCTTCAATTACAATTGACTTGCACATAAACGCAACATCAAGACATACTTCTATAAGTTCAAATTTCAAAAACGGGGAACAATACATCTCCATCTCCTGGTTTGGCTAGAGAATGTGCAATACATACAATATCGTAACAGTTGTGCTGATCTCCCAACGGACGATGCACATCTGCGGTATTACGTTGAGAAACACCAGTGTTCTCACAAGTCCAACCTTCCAATTCATGATGCCCCCAACTTCTGTTTTTGTTGATGGTGACAGTAAATATTTCTCCCCACTTTGCAATGTTCCATGGACGTGCAAACAACTAATGGTCATGCTATGATCCTTAAATATGTTGCTTCCTATGTGTCCAAGTCTCATGAGTCCTATCATTCTGATGCGCTTTAATGCAAAGATCTTCCTACTTCTGCAGCTGCTTTCAAATACAGTAAATCCCCACATATAAGAACCTACCAAAATAAGAACCTACAGGCTGTTTTTCCAAAATTATGTGCCTCGTAATCAAGAACCTGTTTCAGTTGGATGAACAAATATGTTCTTATTACAAGAGTAATAAAGTTGATTTTTGATCATCCTTTTTTAGTCTATTTTTGTCCCAGGTGGCTGTTAAAATCTGAACCTCCTCCCCTGCGATTTGTAAGATCAGCATTAGTTATTAGGTCCTTGATAACATCGCCAAAACAAATAATATGGTTGAAAATCTCTTGATAATAAGTCCTGAAAGGTTTGCACAAGGGACCCTTCGAATAAGAACCTTTATAACCTGAAATTTATCAAAGTACCTTTAAAATAAGAACCTAATTCAGCCTGGCTCTCAAAAAAGTAGGTTGTTATATATGGGGATTTACTGTATTGTTAGCTATTATTTAAACAATCAAATTAACATAAAATTACACACGCACACACACACACACACACACACAGTTCGACTTGACAAGCCTAATTCTGAAGAAAAACATGAAGAGGAGGATGAGTATCGCATCAGAGAAGCTCTTTCGCTGGAGAATCTATTTCATTATATCAGAAATGAGGTTATTCCAAAAGAGCAGGTGACTACATTGGTTGATTTAACTTCAAAACTCATCCAATTTCTTAGAGAAGCTGGTTTGCAACAGATTCTAGACAGCACAAAGAAGCATCTCAGACGTAAATTGGAAAGCGAGTTTCATTCAGCCATCAGCATGTTTCTAAATGATAGCGGCAGAATAATATTTCTTCCAGCCAATGTGTCAGCCTCAAAGCTTGCAAGTCAGATTGTTGAGTTCAAGGAAGAGCTAAAGCAATAGTCTGACAAATCGTCAAAGATTGCCAAAGATGCAGCTTTGCTATTGAGGTCAGAAGCGAAATTATTTCAGAGTCCTCTTGCATGGCCTACACTGGTATCCTAACTTCAAAGCGATGATTTCTCGTTGCCAAGGCATTTGAATATATTTGTAACTACTCTGCTAGGTATAAATGATTGTGAAGAAAAAGTTTTTACACCGAGAACAACATCTTTAGGTCAGGATATTCTGTACATGGTGAATAAAGGCAAATATCTAACACCAAAGCACGTACTGTTGCCATTCACAGTGAAATCCCTTACAGGGAATGTGGAACTTGTCAAGATTCTTAATCGATTGGGGCATGGAGTTTCACATCCCCAATACCTAGAAATTTACACTGCATTTGCTTTACAGATAGCAAGATAGCAACGCAGTCAATAAGAGGATTTGTTCTTCCTGAGAAAATATATCCCCACGTTCAAGTCTTACTGGTGTATGATGACATAGATCGACTTGAAGAAATGCTGAGTGGAGCTGATACATCTCATCAAGTAAATGGAATTTTTATTCAGAAGAACGTCATTGGCCCACAGCCAGAGCCTGCAACAGTAGAAGCAATTGCAGGGAAACACATCAACGAAGCCTCAGTGTGGAGAAATTTGAATTGCCCTCCTATATTTTCGTATTTCACAATTTATCTAAGGGAGGGTAGCCCTTCAACACAGGTGATGATTTTCAAGGGGCCCTCCCATAAAATACATATACAATTAAAACTAAACTAAATTACAATAACCTAAATCTTAAAACTATTACAAAAACCATAATGCTAAAAACCTATTTATAAAATTGAAAATTCACAATTAAAATAAAGACNGATCAAGTAAATGGAATTTTTATTCAGAAGAACGTCATTGGCCCACAGCCAGAGCCTGCAACAGTAGAAGCAATTGCAGGGAAACACATCAACGAAGCCTCAGTGTGGAGAAATTTGAATTGCCCTCCTATATTTTCGTATTTCACAATTCAACACAGGTGATGATTTTCAAGGGGCCCTCCCATAAAATACATATACAATTAAAACTAAACTAAATTACAATAACCTAAATCTTAAAACTATTACAAAAACCATAATGCTAAAAACCTATTTATAAAATTGAAAATTCACAATTAAAATAAAGACAATCGATCATTACCCTATATAGTTTGTTTGAAAGAATTTAGGGAGGATGCCTGCTTTGACTCGGCTGGAAGGCTATTCCACAACTTTGCTCCTCTGTAAGAAAAACATTTTTGGCAATTTGCTGTTTTTTTCATTGACACCCTCAGGTCTGTCTCAGTGTTACGGAGGCACAAGAGGAACATTGTGAGTTTTTTGTGACAAGGTCGCACAGGTATTGCGGAGTCAGCCCATTTAAGGATTTGAAGACCATTGTTTCAGACTCTGACTGTCTTCCAATCCAAGCCTTTTAATAAGTAGTCTGCTTGGGGCGCCGTAGCTGCTACTTGTTATAATTCTTGCAGCACGCTTCCAAAGTTTTTGCAACTGATTAATATCCGTTGAACCTGCGTAGCCCCAAACAGAACAACAATATTGAAAGTGGGGCTCAACAATTCCTCTGTAGAGCATTTTCAAAGATTCCTTTGGTAGGAACGATTTGGCATGCTTCAAAAAGCCTACAACCCTAGAAACTTTGGTTGAAACAGCTTTAATTTGTTCTTTCCAGTCCAAAGCGCAGTCAATTTGAACACCAAGGTATTTTGTTTTCTGAACGACTTGCAGCTCTTTTTCGCGAATTTTCAGGTCCAAATCCTCATTTCAAAGTTTAAGAATGTTATGTTTCTGTTTAGTAGAAAGAAGCACGGAATTAGTTAGGGTGTAGCCATGTGTCCAGGTTATTCAAAGAGCCTCGAGATGACCGGTAAGACTGAAATTGGTCGATAGTTTGACTTTTCAGTCTTTTCTCGATATTTGTAAATTGGAGGGCCAGGGTGAAAACTCGTACAGCTCAGAAAACTCGGAAATCTTTTTCCAAACTTTACTTGTCTGATTTTTCGTATTTCACCTATATCAAATTCGAAAACACGGACTAAACTCTTTGAAGTTTCAAAAACACGGACAAAATTTTCCGAAATTTCGAAAACACGGACAATACTTTTCGAAGTTTTGAAAATACTGACAAAATTTTCTGAAGTTTCGAAAACACATTACGATCCTTTTCCGCTGGATTAAAGGAAAGGTTTGAAAATTACTTCAAATTGGATAAGAATTCGTCTCGACACTTGCCAGAGAGACAAGGGACTCAAAGATGTAAATGGGAACAAGTTTTGACAAAAGCTTCTGACAAAAAGATTCGGAAATTTTTTGAAAATTTTTTACATTTTCTTTTTTAAAGTTTATTGATTGTGGATTGTGCTTGTGGGCATTCTCCTTCCTGCTTTCGGAGTTTTCAAAACTTCGGAAAATTTTGTTGGCGTTTTCAAAACTTTGGAAAATTTTGTCTGTGTTCTCCGTGAATTATCTTCGACAATTATACATCCTCATTCATTTCAATTAATCATATTTTAACACAAAAACACTATCAGCTATTTTAAATAAACAAAAAGAAAAATAATCGCTATAAATATATATGTACAACTTAAAACCTTAAAGATTTGCTGGTCTTCCTAGGGATCATGCTTCGGGAAGGATGCTAATTTTGTAGGAATTCCTTCAGTTTCCTTTTGAAAGTGGTAATCGTGGGGCTTATTCAAATTTCTAATGGGATTTCGTTCCACGTTTTTGCACCAGAAAAGAAAAAACTTCTTTTGGAGAATTAAAAGATCTGTCAGCAATGGGACAGAAAGCGTCCGATTTAAAGGTCCGCAGCTGTGGCAAATGTTACCACCAACAATACGGAATTCAGAATCCCTTTGTCAGTTTAAAACAAAGATAAGAAATTGGTACGGAGAAAATTGTCCAAGGAGATTATGCAGCATTTTTATACCAAATTTGGGCTTTTTATGATAAATAGTTTTAGATATCTGCTTTTTTACTGTATACTTTTGATGACCTGTAAATATTTTATCCANTTTGGAGAATTCTAGGTTCTGCCTTGGGATGTCTAGATCTAACTGATTTCTTGTTGGATAGTTAGATATTTGAGATCTGGTGATAAGTCTTCCGCTTAGGTTGTCCGGGCAGAGGTCATTCATTATTTTATAGATCATTATTGAGGCTCACTTTTGTGGGTCACCCAGTAACTTTTGACTGCAAAGAATATTGATGAAATCATCGGTTTTTCCAGTTTACGGGCATCTTCCTCCTTTTTCTCCCATTTCCTCTCATTTAGAGGCCTTATGAGGCTTTTCAGCCAATGCCGAATTTTCGTTTGTGTATAATTTAGGACTTTTTTCTCTATGTCAACAAGCGAATCTACACATATCTAAAATTGCACAACAACAAGTGTAAATAGGTCTTGACTGTGCCAGGTTTTCACGTTTTTTTTTCATTCGTCCAGCCACGCTGTGCGGACTGCTTTCGTATTGAAGACAATTCTTATGTCATCAGCTTTTTCTTTACTTCCTGATGCACAAGATTCATCTATCTTTCTTTTCATTGTTATGACATGTGAGGCTTGTGCTTTTGCATCTTTTTCTTTTTTATTGCTTCTATCCATTGACTGGAGCCATTCAACAAACGTAGGCATCACATATTTGTCAGATCTTTAAAATTAAACAGTTTCCTGCTCGAGATCTTCTTCACTGTCATTGTTTATCTCTGTGTCGGGTTTTGGTGCGCATTTCTTCATATCACGTTGCTTGTCTTTGCATCCCTTAAATTCATCGTACTCCGGTCTTCTTGCCTGTGACTTGAGGTTGTAGATTACGCGTTGATCTTTTATGTTGTGATATTGTCTTATATGGTTTCCCAAACGTAGTTCTGCATGCTGGCATGTCATTATCGGACAAACCTTTCAAGTATACTGTTTAGTTCAAACCTTTCAAGTTTAGTGACGACTTTAAGGTAGAATGTTTTCTTAATAAAAAACGATAGGAGATTATCACCATATCATGAACTTTGACGAAGGAAAGTATTTCTTTATTAAAGCCATAATATTTCATTCTTCAATCAGCAGTATTGCATCACACACACCTCTGCATTATAGGGGGAACTATTCATATGTACATTGATGCTATCTTGGGTTATGTTCTTATCCTGCGAATGAGCATATAGACAATAAAGACAGGAGAATAACTAGGTAAATTCATTCATGTAGCCCTGTTATTACTATTCAGTTTTGTTTGGTTAAGAGACGTGTACTTTTAATCATTGTGTGATCTGCATATGGTCTCAAAACACAATACTGCTGACGAGGATGGGATTTACTATTTACTAAAACATGGCTACGTTAGTGCATAGTATGCCGCCATTCAATCCAGATGCGGACGTTGGAGCTTCAGGTTGGGCCTATATTGCGAATATGGCTGGATGATTTTGAAAACTTTGTCGTTGCAAATGCAATCACTAATGACACACCCAAACAAGCTTTGTTTCTTTATCACACTGTCCCTTGAGTACGAGACATTTTTAGACAGATAGACAAATTGCATTAAAAGACAGGTGTAAACAAATGGTAGTCTGCTTATTGTTTGATGTCTGCGTATCACAAAAGCTTGTCAGGTGACCGGAAGAACAGTTATGAAGAAAAATTAAGGGATGTAAATATCACTGACCCTTGCACAATGCGGAAGACGACCTATAACGTTGAGCCGCAAGATGGACTAAAGTGACATTTGCTGATACTTACCTTTATCTGGTGAATTCTACAATCATTTGTACACATTCCCAGATGAAAACCTAGCAAAGTATTGATGCATACCAGTTCGTAGTAACAGGACAGACATATGATGTTATGTGCAGAGAACTAAGGCCGGATCTGTATTTGTTTTTTGGAAAAGTTTGTCACTTGCAGAGCATGTTTTATAAGGCTTCCAACAAAGTCTGGTTGACTGTAAACGATGACGGTACCATAGTGAATGCTTTATAGCAGGACATGGTGCAGTATGTTCACATTTTGGTGCAATCCTCTTTTATGTTCAAGGCGTAGCTGAGTTCAAAGAGCCACAAACACCACTATGTAAGTCTGCACTTTGTTCATGGTTGCATCCTTCATTGAAGAAAGTGAGCTTTGCATCAGTCAAAGAAATTCGGTTTCGGGCTCCGGCGAAAAGGTTTACCATCATGGTATCTGGAAATGGTAGCCACACAGAAACGAGCAAGTCACAGCTAGACAGGCATCAATCCAGAGTGCAGTTCCTGTTCTCTCAACTGGTACCATAGTGAATGCACACTGTACATGTATAGCAGGACAGGGTGCAGTATGTTCACATTTTGGTGCAATCCTCTTTTATGTTCAAGGCGTAGCTGAGTTCAAAGAGCCACAAACACCATTATGTACGTCTGCACTTTGTTCATGGTTGCATCCTTCATTGAAGAAAGTGAGCTTTGCATCAGTCAAAGAAATTCGGTTTCGGGCTCCGGCGAAAAGGTTTACCATCATGGTATCTGGAAATGGTAGCCACACAGAAACGAGCAAGTCACAGCTAGACAGGCATCAATCCAGAGTGCAGTTCCTGTTCTCTCAACTGGTACCATAGTGAATGCACACTGTACATGTATAGCAGGACAGGGTGCAGTATGTTCACATTTTGGTGCAATCCTCTTTTATGTTCAAGGCGTAGCTGAGTTCAAAGAGCCACAAACACCATTATGTACGTCTGCACTTTGTTCATGGTTGCATCCTTCATTGAAGAAAGTGAGCTTTGCATCAGTCAAAGAAATTCGGTTTCGGGCTCCGGCGAAAAGGTTTACCATCATGGTATCTGGAAATGGTAGCCACACAGAAACGAGCAAGTCACAGCTAGACAGGCATCAATCCAGAGTGCAGTTCCTGTTCTCTCAACTGGTACCATAGTGAATGCACACTGTACATGTATAGCAGGACAGGGTGCAGTATGTTCACATTTTGGTGCAATCCTCTTTTATGTTCAAGGCGTAGCTGAGTTCAAAGAGCCACAAACACCANACCAGGTTTAGCAGTGCATCCTCGTTTTGGATTATTGACGACGAAACTAGGTTTTGCAGCGTATCATCGTATTGGATTCGCGACGATGAAACCAGGTTTTGCGGCGCAACCTCGTTTTCAATTCAGCATTGGCACGTGCCTTAACGAAACTGCAGGAAGTATTCTGCAAGAAAGGAGGATGGCAGAGAGGAGAGGTAATAAAAAGGATGTGAAAGAAATAAAGGAAGCTTTGACGACCGCCAGGGACTTCCTTGACATGATGACGAAAGGAGGCGATGGACATGGTGACAAACATTCAAATCTTGAAGAAAGTGAAACAAAAGCAATTCAGAACTTCAGGTTTGGCTACCACCAATTGCTACAATTTTCTGTTAGGCCAATATCAGATTAAATTCTGTTCAGCTTAAATCCTCAAATGGGCTAACTAAAATGTGTTAAAATTGTAACGATCCAACCCAATCCAAGTCCAAAGAGGCAGCCTGCTAGGCCCAATTGATGTAATTGTGGGTTAAGGGTCTGTTAGAACCTTGCATTACATCACATCAGCAATAAAGTTTGGAATCAACTCATTGTGTGTAAACACAACCGACAAATGATGATATGAGTACGTGAAATCATGGACTGGGGTCGCTTTTGTTTATTTTGTTCAATTGTGTGGTGAAGTATGTATATGTATGCCTTTTTTATGACAATATTTTTAAAAATCAAAATAAAAAAAATTCTAAAGTAACTCTAAAGTATGCACGCTAGCGAACCTATACGCACTAATGTGGTGGATACGACTTACAGGGGCGGGGTATTTTGCTTGATGTAGTGGGGTATTATGCTTGATGTGGTTGATACGACTTACAGGGGTGGGGTATTATGCTGGTGTGGTGGGGTATTATGCTTGATGTGGTGGATACGACTAACAGGGGTAGGGTATTATGCTGGCGTGGTGGGGTATTATGCTTGATGTGGTGTATACGGCTTGCAGGGGTGAAGTTTTACAGTGCTCCAATTGATTTTTAAAAGAAACTTTGATTTCTCGAGTTTCTTCCTTCGCCCTTTCAAAGTTGTTGTTGTCCCAATGGAGTCGCATAATTCCAGATTTAACGATCCTTCAGCCCCAGTTAAAATTAAGAAAAAAAGTAGAGACATCTTCTGAACAGCCCAAAGCAAAGAAGAGACTTTTCTTGAACAAAAGAGAGTTAGAAGCTAAATCTCGCATGCTGGAATTTTTTAATGATTTTTTTNTATTATGCTTGATGTGGTGGATACGGCTTGCAGGGGTGAAATTTTACAGTGCTCCAATTGATTTTTAAAAGAAACTTTGATTTCTCGAATTTCTTCCTTCGCCCTTTCAAAGTTGTTGTTGTCCCAATGGAGTCGCATAATTCCAGATTTAACGATCCTTCAGCCCCAGTTAAAATTAAGAAAAAAGTAGAGACATCTTCTGAACAGCCCAAAGCGAAGAAGAGACTTTTCTTGAACAAAAGAGAGTTAGAAGCTAAATCTCGCATGCTGGAATTTGTTGATGATTTTTTTATAAACCTTAGCAGTGCTGGTTTTCTTTATATTTTCTGCACGTTCGTGACTCTCGTGGCACAGCGCTTATTTCCCTTAGACAACATAGCGTGGCAGCTTTTTCTGGATGTGGTGAGGTTTTATGGAGTTAAAAACGTATCCAGACTAAGATATCATGTAAACAATAAGGCAACGATGCTTTTCTGGATTTTTGGACACTGACTATCGCATGGTAAATTCATAAGGTTTATGACCGGAGAGAAATTTACTGGGGCTATTACAGTGGGAGACAGTCAGCATGGGACGTTTGATCCAACAGGAGTTAAGATTAAAATGTGGTAACGCTCAGCAAGCCGACTTTAGAATACGTGTGCGTAAAATATTGTTGTGATATCACAAGGTCTTTGTGTACATGAATCATTTTTCTAAGAAGCTCATCATATTGTGTAAATTCCTGTGTTTACGAAAAATCTACGTTGTCCGCTTTATTCGCATTTATTTCCTGAGTTCATTTAGCTTTTTCCAAAAAAATAGGAGATTCTCCTCATGCCAAGCATCCATGTATTTTTTTACTAGAAACTCTTGAAAAGAAACTCAATATTACTTAGAACTTTTTTTCCACTTTCATTCTATTTCTAGTAGAGAAATGTTCAGTACTTGGCCGATTTCTTAGTCTCTTATAAAAATTATGCGTAATGCATGTTTTTCAATAACGACCCGTAGTACTCGTCTGTAAAAACCTAACTAGGATGCCTGAACATTTAAGAAACTCTAGCAAATAACAGTAGAGAGTTGTATGAATAAAACTTTCTGACTTACGTCTTCACAAGAGGCTCTATTTGTAAACGAGGAATAGTCTAACAAACATAAATACCTGGCTTTTGAGTGTGGTGAGAAATGATCATTTAATTATCACCATTAAAAAACAATCAAAGTACCATCATGTCCTATCCCCAAAACTTGAATGGTAACATAATTCTTTAATCAATTTCTTTATCCCAAACAATTTACACCTTGCCATGTCGATGATGTGTACAATAAGCTAAAATAAGTGACGCTATTTTAGCATCAACTATACATGAACATTTTAATGGATAAAACTGTGATCACGAAAACCGTTTCACAAACTATTTCATCAATGTCAAGTAAAGAAACAAATTTTCCCATCACAAAACCCAGCAATCATGTCTGACACCAATGCTATCGTTATGCCTATCATCAATGACATCATTGACGAAGCATTAATGAGAAGTGAAAAGGTAAGAATTTTGCCCTATTTTTATTCTCTCCATTGCAGAATTGCTCTTACCGTTTCTCTAAAAATCCTTACTATAAGACAAATAGGAAATTTTTATTTCACACTTGAATTATCTAAACCAATAATAGTTGACAACAATCATGTCATCAAAATTTGTGTCAAATATACTGCACAAAACACTACAGTTTGTTCAAAGAATATAGTATTGTGTCGATACATTTAAATACTTATGAATTAGATACCTATTGTTGCATTCTCTTTCAGAGCTATGTGGCTATTTTCAATTAACACCTTACGTCCCTGATAAGTACTTCTTTGTTCTGTCTTTCAAAACAAAGTTTGTAATTGTCTTTATAGTAGTCAAGGAGGATGTAAAGCCCTTCCCAGCATGCAACAGGAACCACTTAACTATGCGACGCGGCTGTGCTCACAGCCAGTTTGTTTTGGGCTCGCTTGCGTGAACATCTCTGGAACTGCGTCCATTTATTGTTTAAGCCAGCTTGTAACATTGTGTATACTGACAACATCTTTCTATTCTGGGCCCAGAGAACATTTTTGATGCTTGCTTTGTTGTCTGAGTTTGTTGTGCTGAGCCTTTGAAAATTCGCAGAGTCATGCAAAGGACAAAGGAGGAGTGGCCTAAGAAATTAAATATGGAGATAACCTACCAGCCAGCAGCCATGCCAGGAGTTGTACTTGTTCGAAGATAAAACTAGAAATTTTCGTTCACTGCATCTTTTGGATGGCTTTATGGAACTTCCGAGAATGATATTTAATGATTAACTACGGGAAAGCTGCAGTCACCTTCAAACCAAAGTGATTTCAAGTTTTCTTCTCGATATTGATAACATGTATTTTGAGTGCATGGTTGCAAAACATTTGTCAAGGAGTTCAACATGCCTAAAGTCTTTCATAGAGGATATAGCAGTACTGTTTTACTTTTTATGAGATGAGCTGGGCTTTTGAATCAATCAACATCACCCCGAACTAGCAAACATTGCTCCTGTAAAACACTTTGTGAAATGATAGTGACAATCAATGTTTATAAGTGATCTGTTTTCATTGGACATTTTACTTGAAAATCAAATGGCTTCCAGAGGTGGTACAGTATTTGATTTCATGTAATAAGCATAATTCTGAAGTGCAGGTTTCAACTTATAGTGATCTCAACATGGACTGATTGTGAGAACTAAAATGCTTTTTGCAAAGGCCAACACTTATTTTTACAGTCTGTTAGCTTTACTAGCTGTCACCCTTCTAGATTCTGCTTTGCATGATTGCATATTTTGTAAATTTTATGTTTATTGGTAGTTTTCTATAAGTGGTTAGCCCTGCTGATTGTATTGTGTGGAAGAAAGATTCATTGAAAGAGATCACAGAAATCACATAATCATGATTTTCTTTTGCACATTTCATTCTAGTACATAGCTGAAAGCAATCAATGTCCATTGCTTAGTGTCAATATTAAGCAATGTGATCTGTAACAAATACATAGTATCTTCCTCTGCTTTCTCCTTTGAGTTTCAAAGATAATTTCACTGGACTCTTTAAAGAAATTCTCCATGATGCTGCGAGTATTCTTGCAGCCTGCAGAGAAATTTGATTTATTTAATTTACATTTGGTAAAACTCTTGGAGTGGGATTTTTAAGCTAGGATTTTGATTAACAAGTTAAAAATATATATACGTTCCTTTCAAACTCCAATCTTCTAAGGAAATATTAGGAAACTGTGCTTGAATCTGCAACCAAAATCTAGCTAAGAGGCACTCCCAACCTGGACATAACCATTTTTGCTTTCAATCGCATAAAAGTCATCAGGTCTGTGGAATGTATAAAATAATTTCAAGCACATTTTCTATAGCCACCTTTAAAAAAATAAGCATATGACTTACTTATATAATTCACCCTTAAATAAATAGATATACTTGGGTAACGTCTAGATGGCTGCTTCACAAAACATTGTTGTGAATTGTTCAGAAGAAGACAGAAGGGGACAAGATCTAGACATAAACATTTGATGAAAGCCCACAAGAACCATAGGAAACTTTCAGTAGTGGTGGGTCAAACTGCTAGTTTCTTATAAAGAAAATGGAGCACCTTCATCATGGGCTATATGCTATTTGTATTGACGGTTCCAACTTAAATCCACCAGTAAACCACTTCACATTTTTTGCACAAAACACATCTTAACTATGGGGACTTCGCGGGACTTCTAGAAATTTTATAATCATAGGGCTACAGACAACCAATAAATCACATTCATTTTATGAAGTCCCTTCAGATAACGCCAGCAAGTCACGACAAAGTTTACATGGATTTTGAGGATTTGGACATGGCCTAATTTAAAAAATCGAGGCCATATTTGGCATGAAGTTGGGGAGCCTTACACTTAAAAGGTTCAGAAAATTATTCATACATCAATAATCTACTGAAAAACTGCAGTAGAGGACTTACCATATTACTTGTAGGCCATTAAAACAGTGAAATGTGCAACTAATAGGTTGCTGTTGATCACAAAATTCCGCCATTGCCAAGTTGCTGCGAAGAAGGCGCACTGTTGCATGATGGGAAGGGCTTTACATCCTCCTTGGATAGTAGTATTATTTCACAACATGAACGCTCCTCCGCCGAAGACTAGGGCAGTGTCTCATTTTAGTTTTTCGTCTCATTTAGTTTTTTGCGTCAGTTACAGTAATTTTGAGAAGTTGAAATGTTGAAAGACACAAGAGATCCCCCACCAATAATGCAGCGTGAATTTGAGGAACCTTCTAAGAATCTGCTAAGAAATTTTTGAGAACTTTCAGTATTCAAAATGTAATAATTGTAAATAACTTTCAGTACAGTAATGGGTTGATTTCTTAGTTTCTTATAAAAAGAACTACGTTTAGTCTTTCCCAGATCGCATTTGACGATTTTGTTTGTCTTTAGACACCACACAAAGATGCGAAAACACATGTTTAAGCGTTGTTCCCTCTCTTTTGTTTAAGGGTTTCTTTCGGATTTAAGAAGTCTATTTTAGTAGAGAAGTCATTAACAGGTATAGCTTAACGTATCACAGGTCAATTATTTTTGAAATTACTGGAAGTAAGGCGAGCAAGTAAATGAGACATTAAGTCAACACTGCCCTATTCTTCAGTGGAGGAGCATTCATGTTGCGAAAGAAGATTATTATCAAGACAATTTGAAACTTTGTTTTGAAAGACAAAACAAATAAGTACTTATCAGGGATGAAAGGTGTTAATTGGAAATAGCCTCATAGCTCTGAAAGAGAATGTGACAATACGTAGTGAAGAATCGGACTCCCCTGACATTNCTTTCGGATTTAAGAAGTCTATTTTAGTAGAGAAGTCATTAACAGGTATAGCTTAACGTATCACAGGTCAATTATTTTTGAAATTACTGGAAGTAAGGCGAGCAAGTAAATGAGACATTAAGTCAACACTGCCCTATTCTTCAGTGGAGGAGCATTCATGTTGCGAAAGAAGATTATTATCAAGACAATTTGAAACTTTGTTTTGAAAGACAAAACAAATAAGTACTTATCAGGGATGAAAGGTGTTAATTGGAAATAGCCTCATAGCTCTGAAAGAGAATGTGACAATACGTAGTGAAGAATCGGACTCCCCTGACATTTACACCTCGTTGCTAGGATAATAAGGTGGTTTCAGGTGGTTTCAGCCTCAACCTCGATTTTGACAGCTTGTTTCAGGTGGTTTCAGGTGGTTTCAGATCGTTTCAGGTGGTTTCAGCTCGTTTTAACTTATATAAATTACGAAAGTTTTCTACATTTCTTTGCAATGATAGAGAAATACGGAAAAATAAACCATCGTTTCTTATGAAATGGTTTCTTAAAAAATGGGTGTAACTCTTCTAAACTAATTAAAACAAGTTCGTTTATCTACAACAGAAATGCATCACATGCCCAAGAGGGAAAAAAATGACAAAAACCTCTCCAGTTAAAAGGCACACCCAAACACAAAAGCACCAACGGGCACAGACGTTTTTTACCCCACCTGCCAAACATCTGCCACCTACCAGCACCGTCACAGGAAAAGATGGAGACAAAGAAAATGGTTTCTACAAAAATGGGTGCAACTCTTCTAAACTTATTAAAACAAGTTCGTTTATCTATAACAGAAATGCATCACATTCCCAAGAGGGAAAGAAATGACAAAAACCTCTTCAGTTAAAAGGCACATCCAAACACAAAAGCACCAACGGGCACAGACGTTTTTTACCCCACCTTCCAGACACCTGCCCCCTACCAGTACCATTACAAGTCAGAATAGGGACGAAGAAGACAGTGTTGAGGAGTTGCTTGCTAACCCGCCTTCCAGACACCTACCCTCTACCAGCAGTGTTACAAGAAGAGAGGATGAACCCAGTGTGACAGAAGTGATAGCTTTGGAAAGTGAGGAGGAAGACGAAGATAGGCAGCCTCGGCATAGCAGAGAAAAAGAAGAGCTAACCAAAAGTCAAACTGGCAAATTGGAGAAAACATTTACTTGCCTTGTCTGCAAAAAAGTTTTTAACAAGTCATCGAATTATACAAGGCAAAAAAAACTCATGACAGCAAGGAGCAGAAACACAACTGTGTGCATTGGGACAGAATTTTTTCTCGCTGTGACACATTGAGAGAGCATTGTGACACATTGCATCTCCACAGACAAGCACACGAGTGCAAACACTGTGGAAGACATTCAGAAGACCTGGAAGACTTCAATCTCACATTAAAGCACAGCATAAAGATGACTAGGAATTGGTTCATAAAGACTTATCTTTAACTTAGTTTTTCATTTCATTTTGATAAAGGTCAATTGCAGTCAATTGCTATTTTACTCTACAGAAAATATATACCCCTTTTAATTGTCATCGACAACTAGAGACACAATAAGAAACCCCTGTTGGACATTTCTCCTTTCATGGGACATATTATTGCAAGTCCAATTAGGTAAAAAATGGGAAGGGGGAATACCTGATATGCCTCCTATCAATAGTAATACAGCCCTTTGCTTACATGTATTACATTTGGTTATTTGAGTTATTTTAAATAGAGTTGATTAGCCCTCATAGCAAAGTAACAAAGATTAGCAAAATGATCAACAACAAATTATACTGTGTTTTTATGCTTTTTTTTTATAAAATTCTTACATGGCTGCAATTGAATATTTCTGTTATAATTCTTTTTTACACGTTGGTTGGGGATGGGGAAGGGAGGGTGGTTCACTAAAATACTATATACCCTTCTGTTCCTGCATAACTAATGTCAGAGCTAATCGGCTAAGGTGTGTTTCACCAATTTCAAGTCATGTGACACTACTCTAGTTTAGTACTAGTCTAATTTTTGCATTTTGGCACAAGCATGGCACGACAAAATGTTAAAGAAATCAGAAGATGTTTTATCAAGGGGTTGATCTCTTGACTTGAAATGGGTGTAAACAAACCTTAATTGAATATGTTTATGCTTCAAGATGCTCCAAAGGGTTCTTCAACTTATTAGAAGCACTCAGCTCATATAGCCTAAGTTCATCAAGTTCATCAAGTTTCTTTTGAATATGAATGCAAGAAACCAAAAAATAAAAATTTAACACATAGCATAAGCTTGAAGCTTAATTGAAGGGTCAAAATTGAAGGTTTAATGCCATTTTCTATGCAATACTGTCTCGGTAAATTTTCAGCTCCGGCCAGTGCTCCGGCCACAAACTAGCTCCGGCCAAAGCCCTTTTTACATTTGTTATTGGCTCCGGCCAAGCTATATCGGCACCCTCCTCGAGATGCAGAGCACACATTCAGTGAAATAAGAGAAATAGTGAAGTACCTTTCAGTAGCAATCATGGACTCTGCAATCTTTTCTGATTCCACACATAATGGTGACACAGTTCTCTCCAGGAACAAGATGTTGCAGTGCTCAACAGGGTCAACTTTGTAAATGATGCATCTGAGGAATTTTATATAAAAAAGTCATTTTCAAGAGCTGCATAGCATCGATTTAAAGATGGCACTCCAGTTATGGTTAAACAATATTTGCTATGGGAAGCAAAAGATGCGGATGTAAAGAATCTACCGTTCCTTAGCCATGAAATAGGCCTAATTGACTACATTGGAAATCATCCGAACATTTGCTTGCCCATTGGTCTTGTACATTTAAAGGGTGGTTTTTACATGGCACTGAAGTATTAAGGACGGCTAACACTGGACTATTTTCTCCAAAAAGATTCATTTGAATCAGAATCAACTGTAAAATTAGTTGTTAATTGTATTGCCAATACATTAGCACATCTCTTTGAAAATGATGTTTTGCACAATAATCTGAAAGCCAATAATGTCTTGTTTCCTCCAGCAGGTGACTGTTATCGTCCAGTTCTCATTGGATTTTCACTTGCTTGCCGACTTGGATAGCTAAGATCTTGAGCAAGTGTTGTGGAATCCCATCGCGCATTATTATTACATAGATAATTACAATGTATTGTTGTGATAGATGCATAGAATTCAATGCTCCTCTGCAGAGACAATGTTCATTCATTCGTATGTCGGTAGGTCGTAAGGAAGCGGCACATTTTTATTCATTAGTAACATTTTTTCTTCCTATTGTTTGCAATGATTATTTACGTAATAGCCTCTGTTCTATTACGAGGTATGGCATTTTATTAACAAAGTGAAACTCATTTGTAACGCAACCTATTGTAAACCTATTGCAGAAGGATTAATTTTATTTTCCTGTTTACTTAGTTGTGATTGGTTAACTTTGTAAGCGCGTAATTGACTGTAGGAGTCATATAAGTTGAGTTAGTTTAGACACGCACACTTAAGATAAATTGATGTAGAATGCAGAAGTGTCATGAGAGTTGAAATATGAGCAAACTACAAACGTCTTGTTTCTGAGAGTTATCTGAGGTTCACAGCTATAGAATCAGCGAACTGGAGAGTAAGATCTCCAACATTATGGTCCACCGTAGCCGTATAGTGTGAAATTAAGATGGAACAAGTCGAGAAAGCAAAGAAGAAACAGAAAACCCATTGAGGTTTAGTCACAAAGCAGTTCAATAAAATTAACGATTACTTGGATCAAGAGTCAACTGCCATCGACAAAAGAAGAGTGAAACAATGTCAAGAAGACCTGAGTAACAAATTTGACTATTTGAGATTGTTAGATACAGAAATCTTAGAAGGATTATTTGAGAACGAGATCGAGGAGGATGTATGCGACAAAGAAGCAGAGGAATCGGATGAAATACGAGAAAGAGTATCCTTTTGCCTCATTTGCCTGGATTGAGAGATTGAGAGCGTACCCTCAGTAAGAGCGAACACTCCAATACAAAGAAGTGTATCGAGAGAAAGTTTGGATTCTGTTGCAAATTCTGTTGCAAATTCTGTAGCCAATTCTGTTGCCAATTCTGTTGCCAATTCTGTTGCCAATTCTGTTGCCAATTCTGTTGCCAATTCTGATGCCGAATCAATCGCTGAATCACTACCATCATCAGCCCTTTCATTAGCCCTTTCGAATCAATCGAACAACAGCCAGTCCGGAAATGGAAGAAGAGTTAGAGTAAAGCTGCCAAAATTGGAGCTGAAAAAGTTTTCCGGTAAAGTTCAAGAGTGGCAAGAATTTTGGGACAGTTTCAAAAGCGTCATTCACGATGATGAAGATATTGCCAAAGTGGATAAGTTTAAATACTTGAGAAGCTTCTTGGAAGAACCGGCGAGAGGAATTTTTACGGGTTTTGCGTTGACAGATGCAGCCTACCATAGTGCAGTAGATCTCTTAAAAAAAGATTCGCCAGGCCCAGTTTCATCAGACAAGCCCACATTAACGAGATGGCTAACCTGTCACCAGTGTTTAACGAAAAGAGCGTGGGACCATTGCATCATTTTCATGACCAAATTGAGGCTCATTATCGCGGACTCGAGGCACTTGGTATCGACAAGCAATCTTACTCAACCATTGTTGTACCACTTTTATTGGCAAAATTACCCGATTCAGTGAGGATGAGTATGATTCGATTTGGAGAAAATCATCAAGAATGGACACTTGATCAGATGCTATTATCACTATAAAAGAAGTTGACATCAGAGAGAGTTGCACGCCAATATTCAAGACAGTTATGCTAGCAGGAGGAGGTCAGGGCAAAACAACAACATCACGGCCTAAGCAAGATTTAGGATTGTCAAGTGCAGCAGCATTATTTGCGGGAAACAATCAATATAATGGAAGCCAGAACAGCATGAAATGTGCCTTTTGCAGAAAAGAACACAAGACAGAGGAATGTAACACTGTAAAAGAACCTGAGGAGCGTAAGAACATTGTTTAAGATTTGTAAAATGCTTTTTATGTGTTTTAAGCCAGGTCACAGAGCTTTTCAGCGCCGAAATAACAAGAGTAGCCGTAGTGTATGTAAGGGCAAACTTCATATTATGCTCTGCAGTAATGCGTCCTCAACCCTAGACAAGGAATCGCCAGCTAAGCCAAGCGCACCACCTTTAAACCCCATTGCAAGCTCATGGGTAGGTAGTATTGGTTCTGCGTCCAAAGAAAGAGTGGCCTTGCAGACAGCCTTTGCCAATGTGGAAGGTAAAAAAGAGGTGAAAATGAGAGTGATGTTTGATACAGGTAGCCAAAAAACATTCATAACCGCAAAGGCTGTCAATAAGTTAGATGCAAGGCCAGTTAGAAAGGAAAGCTTGGGGATAAAGGCATTTGGAAGGAGTGAAGCAGAGGTTGAGATGAGAGATGTTTTTGAATTACCTTTAGTTTCTCTCAATGGTGGTAAATGTATCACTGTTGAAGCCTTTCTTGTGAGTGAAATTTCTACTATTGCAAATGAACATGCAGAAGTAGTGAAAAAGAAATTTCCCCACTTGAGCGATATTTTCTTCTCAGATGTTTCTAGGCTGGAAGACACACTGGAAATTGATATTTTGATTGGAGAAAATTATGTTTGGCTTTTCCAAGATGGATGTTCAATAAGAGGGGGGCCACATGAGCCAATAGCCATTCAAACAACGCTGGTTGGGTTCTTTCTGGACCATTGCCAGGTGAGCAAACTAATTCTGTTGCTACTTGTAATCATGTTGCTCATGTTATTGACTCAATGCCCTTGAATAGACAGGAAAAGCAAGATCTTGATAAGAGTCTCCACAGATTGTGGGATCTTGATACCCTTGGTATAAGAGCAGAAGATGAAGTGCACAAGGGTACAATTGACAATATTTCTTTTACAGGTGAACGCTATTCTGTAGGATTGCCCTGGAAAGTGGGACACAGCCCATTACCCACTAACTACAACAATAGCCTAATTAGATTGAAGAGCCAGTTTAAGAAATTGAGTAAAACCCCAGATGTTCTTGAGAAATATGATAAGATTATATCAGAACAGTTGCAAGCAGGGGTAATTGAACAGGTTTTGGAGCCAGATACTGGGGAGAAGATTTCCTATTTACCTCATCAGGCAGTTATCTGCGAAGACGTTGAGACCACTAAGGTAAGGGTGGTATATGATGCCTCATGCAAGGACAAGAAAACAAATGTTTCACTAAATGATTGCTTGCATGTTGGGCCGCCATTAACACCCTTGATATTTGACATGCTTCTCAGATTTAGGGAAAGTAGAGTAGCCTTAGTTGGAGACATAGAGAAAGCGTTTCTCAACATTGAGGTAGACCCAAAGGATCGTGACTGCTTAAGGTTCTTATGGTTCAAAGATATTCATGCAGAGTACCCAGAAATTGTAACCTATAAATTCCAGAGGGTGGTTTTTGGGGTCAATTCAAGCCCGTTCCTATTAAATGCAGTGCTGAGGTACCACATTGATCAGTATAAGGAAGTAGACCCTGAATTTGTTGACAAAATAAGCAAGGGATTCTTTGTAGATGATTTAGTAACCTCATGTAGTGACACAGAAGAAGCGTATAACCTGTATGACAAGTCTAGAATTAGAATGCAAGAGGGAGGATTCAAGCTTAGGAAATGGAAGACCAATGATAAGATATTAGCCCAAAAAATTGTAGAGAATGAGAGTGAGACCGATGAAGAAAAAACTTATGCAAAGGAAACCCTGGGAATATCCAAAGATATGGGTGGTAAGACCAAAGTGCTAGGAATAGGCTGGGATACCAACAGAGATACCTTAGAGTTTGATTTGAGTAAGGTAGGTGGAGAAATTCCCAAAACTAGCCACACTAAGAGAGGAATTATGAGCACATTAGCGACATTATTTGATCCCCAAGGTTTAGTGAGCCCAATAGCAGTAACAGCCAAGTCACTGTTTCAAGAGTTGTGTTTAGATAAACTTGGGTGGGATGATATATTGCCCCAAGATAAGGCAAACTGGAGAGTAAGATCTCCAACAGCAAGGAGATGGTGGAAAGACTTATTGTAAACAAACATGTTGCACTTGAGGTTATCTCCAGGAAAACCAAACCATCACCTAAGAGTAATTTTTATTCATTTGGTGTCATTTTGCGCAGAATACTACGAAGAACACTGCCATTATCAGTCTATCCCAAATATAAATTAAAGAGACTGATGATCAGCTGCACATCTTATGATCCTGAGTTGCCGCCAACCCCAAATGTTTTGAGGAATGATGTGTTGACGGCATTTGATGACATGTATGCTGATTAAGTCATATTCAGTTGGATCTTTGTGTTCTAAAAAAATAAAGGGACTTGGTTGTGCTAACAATGAAAAGTTATCTTGTATGAATCCAAAACCATTTTTAAAACTTTCCTGATAGCTTTTTTGAACATTTGATACCCTTTTTATGGATACTGATGCTTTGAGAGTTGTAGCGTTATCAACGTAAACTTTCAAATTTACCTCCATCTCCAACCCAGAGCTTTGACGTTTTGACTTAAGCAAATTCTCAAAGCCTGTGTAGTGAAGCATAGGTTCCAAATCTTTGGGGTAAAAAGGTCGGTGTAAAATTCAGTGACATATTTCTTTGAATCAAATAGCTTGAAAGAAAGTTTAGCTACTTTGCTATAACTCTACCGTTGGACTTTACAGAAATCTTGAATATTTTTGAAATTACAGCGTATTTCATATTTCAACACATTTGAGGGTGTGACGTCATCAAATTTCTAAATCGCAAACCAGAAGAGTGAAAGACTTTCGCTTGATACCGTATTGTAGATGTTTGTAAACTATGTTTTTCTCAAAACTTATTTGATGTTTCCTCAAAATTTTAGAAATTACAATGGTTTTAAGTTTTTTTCAAAATTTTTCTTGAATTCTGAAAAAAGAAGAAAAGCACTCTAATTCTGAAATTATTGAACACTTCTGAAAAATCCAATGGTAGAATTATTACAAAGTAGCTAAAATTTCTTTCNGTATTAAAGATTCTCTATCTTCGAATTGAGATGCTTGGCTACGCTTACTGAAGATGATTGCTTTTGTTTTCTTAGGGTGAGGAACTAATCTGTTATTGACTGCGTAGTCATAGATCTTATTTAGATTACTTTGTATATCAGTGGAGACAGATCCACAAGAAGTTCCATGTGAAAGAACAGTTGTATCATGTAACATGTTAAAATGGATGACCTGATCTTTAGAAATTGTTTTATTTATCTTATTTGTTGTTGCAATTCATTACTTGATATTACATCAGTATTGTCTAGACTGGAAAATGTCCACAAGAGAAGAGCAAGGGTGGATTTTATAAAAGAAATGAATCACATCACATTTTGATTAATAAAAATGATATACAGTTTTGCAGAAAGATTTTGGAGCTATGATAAATTTCACATCTCTGAATCACTCATTCAACTCAAAATAAACACAGAGTAAAGCATTTTGGCTGGCTCCACTGAAGCTGCAATATCTATGCTTTCAGAACATAAAATTGCTTTGTTTTATCAGAGACGTGATTATTTTGTTTTACAAAATTCACCCTTGCTGGTCACAAAGGCACACTCATGAGATCCCTCAAAGATGAAAATAGGAAAAATTTGCTGAACCCTCTAACAAACTTTTAAGAAAGTTTCAATACTTAAAATAGGAAAATTTTAAAAACGATAAGTGCTGGATCAACTTCTTAGCTTCTTATAAAAACATATTTGGCTTGGCATATGTTTAAAAAACCAATTAATTTTGCCAAAATTGCGCAGCAGCGTCTAATGGTCTTCAATTGAATCATTGAGATATCTGTCTGTGGGTAACTGAGTAACTGTGACAGGGCATTGATATACTATGAAGCTACTGCGGTGCAGGGGTGATGAAATAGAACTGACTGCAAGAGTAAGCAGTTGCCAGACAGGCATAAATCTTGTAATGCCAGCAGAATTAAAAAGGTCTGTTATTAGCTTTACTGTGCTTTCAAATGTGTATCAATCCAAAACGAATCACTAACTATTGCTATTTCTAGTTGAATACTTTATATACAATACAGGCATTAGGTGCATTGATACTGTCCTCTTGTTGAAAAATTATCAGGAGATTCTTTATAACTCTTGCTAAAAATGATTGTGGTCTTTCAATTCTTTTAGTTCTTGCGTGATTTTAAAATTCACTTCTTGCATTTGCCTGTTGTTCCTGAATTTTTTTAGACACCCTAATTTAAGAACCGGAATTCAAGAACCAACTTTAGACACCCTAATTTAAGACCGGAATTCAAGAACCAACTTTAGACACCCTAATTTAAAAACCGGAATTCAAGAACCAACTTTACACACCCTAATTCAAGAACCGGAATTCAAGAACCAACTTTACACACCCTAATAGACCTTTTTACTTGCCAGAAAAGAGGTTTGGATCGAGCGTCCAAATCTGGTAAATTTTGTGAAGGAAAACAAAAGCACGACCCCCGTTCTATGTAGGAACACAGCTAGCTGCGGCATGAAGTTGCTTCGGATCTCAGAACACTTTTGAGAGAGTTAATCATCGATAACTTGGCTCAAATTGAGTTACGAATGTTACAGTTTATACACAGGCAAGTTGATTCGCCGTCTGGCCTTTTTCTCGTTGTTTTCGTTCATTGTTAGCTGATTTTGTTATGCAACAGTCTAGGCCCACATTTAATCAAAACACAGCGATCTCTCAGCAAATCTTTTCCACCGTTCAAGTATTTTGAGGCCTTCGCCTGATATGTTGTGCCCAAATTCTTTTGATAGGTGTATGCAGGTGTATGTGTTTTCCTCCTCTACGTTTTATAATTTTATCAATAATAATATCAAAATAAAGTTTCTTTTCATTTGAATACGACGGTAGAAAACAGCAAACTTCGAATCGCTAACTCGCAAAATGAAACCCTTGCATGCTCGCACTTTTGTTCTGGAACTGTTAAACAGCAAAATCAGCTAACAATGAACGAAAACAACGAGAAACAAGGCCAGAAGGCAAATAAAACTTGCCTGTGTTCGTAAATCAATTTGAGTAAAGTTATCGTTGATCTATTCTCTGAAAAGTGTTCCGAGATCCGAAGCAACTGCATGCCATTTGTTGCCACAGCTAGCAGTATTTCTACTGAGAACGGGGGTCATGCTTTTGTTTCCTTCACAAAATTTACCAGATTTGGACGCTCGATCCAAACCTCTTTTCTGGCAAGTAAAACAGTCTATTCAAGAATAAGTACAGTAACAGTAATTGCAATTTTATGTTTTTTTCTTGCCAAATGCTGTTTAATATTTCAAGAAAATTGAACTTTTAGTGAAATCTTTAGCACTATAGTCCTAGACTGAACCAATACGTTCCTCAGAGTTTCTTAATTTTCCGGAAGAGGCTACTTACAGTTTCTTATAAGTGGCTTCATTGGTTTATTAGCATCCTTATTTGGGAAGTATACCCCAGGTTTCGTAGGTGAAGTACACCCTCAGGGAATACCCCCATGTTTTAGAAATATACCCATTATTTTTAGAGGAAATTCAATACAATAGACCGGGGAGGCCAAGTTTCCAAAACAGGAATTTTAGATGCACAACGTCAGCAAATTAGACACTGCGGAGGAGCGTGGGTATGGATCCAAGTGCGCACACACACTGCCATCAGTGTTGCCATTGGCTTTTTTTATGCACAATTTCACGATTTTGGATTTTTTTGTCAACCTGTGTGGCTTGGAAAATTTGAATTTGGTATTTTTATTTTTATTATTTTTAAATCCATAGTTTTCTATGAAAATTTTCGTGTTCTAAGCCTTTTTGCTAATAATAATGCATCAAGTTAGCAGATTTGGACATCCATGGATTCTGTATTTGGCTCATTGTCACTAGATTCATTATTTGTGGGCAACCACTAGATCATAGCCTAGATATTCACATGACATAATAGTCGATTGCGTCATATTGCTGTGACCTCTTTCCAAACACAGCCTCGGTAAATGAAATGATACTTGATTTTTGGCGCAAAAGATTATGTTGCAATATGGCGGGTGATGTCTATAACAAAATTGTGTTTGGAAGTAAACAAGAACTATTACAACCGTTTGAGGAATTTAAGAGCGAGACAAAGACTGTTTGGAGATGTTCTAACACAAAATCAAGTTTTGTTAAGGCATTTGAATAATTTTAATCTTTTTTGGAAACTCATCCTATAGGCTATTAGGAGGGTCTAGTCTATATGTTAAACAAGAGAGGTGCGAAGGGTTTTACAGGGGCAATGGAATTGTTCATTTTAGATTTAAGGTTTTGATATTTTGTTATAGTAAGAAGGTGCAGGATTTTCTCATTTTGATCATTGGGATGCGGGATTTTTTCATTTTTGTGCAGTTATACAGGACAGAAAATCACCTTGACACCCCTCAAATAGCCTCAAATACGTAGTATACAATGTATGCAAAACAGCTAATAAATCTATAATATAAATTTTACGCCTGTTGTCTCCCTATTGATATTGTTATCATCATATTTCAAGATATGAGATTTGCAAAGACAGAATTAAGTATCCAATTTTCTTTTCAAAACAAATCTCGCGTATGTAATGTAAGAAATTTGAGTTTTAAGTGTTCGAGTATTTAGTTTTATTCGATTCAATTTACTAGAGAAAAGTAAAGATGATCTGATGAAAGAATTTGAAAAAGCGCCAAAAGTCCAATGGAATTTGCAGGCAAATGATGGCATTTCAATCGTGTTTCATGGCACACCATTCTTGACAGCAGGGAGGAACTGGTTTCAATGCCATCAGGGAAATGATATCGATGCACCACAAAAAAGAAGAGAACGGTGCGAAAAGATGCAATCAAGGTTTAAATATAATCAATTACCCCTTAGAATCTTCTTGCACTCAAACACGAATTTTTTAAAACAAAATTAAGTTCTTAGTAGTTAATAGAAATTGTAAATATCCGGTTCTCCAAAAGTTCTGGAACATATGGAAATCTGCAATCAGAAAAATCGCCAGAATTTCGCCATCTTATATTTCCCTCCCTTATGAAGAGAACAATGAAAGTGAAGACAATTACATATAGTTTATAAGAAACATAGATCAGGCATGGTACTAGAAGTTTCTTAATTTGTTTTTAAGTGCATGAATTTCTCGACATTTGAAACATTTTACTATGATATATTGGAATTTTTCTTTTAAAAGTTTTGTAGCTCTTTCCAAAGTTAGCACTAGAGTTTCTTAAATTTTCTGCTATCTTTGTACTTGTTTATAATGAAATAGTTTCCTATAAAAAAACTTTGACTTAAGATAAATTTTTAATTGCAATTGAAAAGGTCTGTTTTCCTGAATTTAGGAACACGACCATGTATTTGCAAAACATAGAAGCCTTGTACAATCTACGAAGAAGCTAGGATGTCCAAGCAAGCTTCACATGGCAAGGATTTTGAAGTTCCCGGATTATAAGGTGAATATAAACCAAACACCAAATTTCTTGAGCAAAACTTTACTAAATTGTGCTTTTAGTCAAATGGCAACTGTCTCTTATATGTTTTTGTTTTCGACAAGAAAGAAGTACAGTTCCAGTCAAACTTGCATTAGTCGGATCGCTTCGGACCAAGAAATACTATCCGACTTCCACGAACTCCGACTTATGCAAATTAATTTGAAAAGAAAAATACGGATGGGAGGCTCAGGTTTGTCCAATTTTTTTCCCACTTATGCGAGTCATGCTCTTGCGAGTTTGACTGTAAGAGCCTGTGACAAAACTTCCTTCTAATTTTGAAGCGAAAATTGAATTCAGGCTTTAGTTGATAGCAACAAATGGGTAACTGAGGTAGTCATCATAAGTTTAGGATCCACATGAATGTGGATTCCACTATTATCTAACAAAAAAGAATCCCTTCACGAAACACTGATTTATATCTCTTTTTACATCACGGTGGACCGTTAACATATTGTTTTTTTTAATGAAATCGCAACAGGTACAGGGATAATACCTTTTCCAGACTCACGTAGAGATAATTCTTAAAATCTGGCTGGTTTACATGTTCGGTTTCTATCATTCACTCTTCCATGAATCAAATTTAAGTATTATCTAAGAATTTTTCTCAATTCCATAGGTAGCAAACGATCAACCTAAAGAAAAACAGCGGCGTAAAATAGAAGCAGCATTGACAAAACTAAAGAACGACATGCGAATAGGAGCTATTAACAATGTCGTTGACACATTTATATTGAGACTCCCTTCTGACAATACTCATCAGTACCATGACGCAGAAAGTGAAGTAATTTTCAATCAATTAAGGGATGGGAGAATGAAATCGACTAATACACCAGCAAAACATAGGGCTCAAATCTTTAAAAAGATGGGTGTAAATTCTATTACATTTTTCTTTAAATAAAATGGCTTGAAAGGACCTTAGGGTACTTTGCTGTAAATCTGCTGTGGAAATTTTTTGTAACTTGATTATTTTCAAAATGGCAGCATTTATTATATTTGAGGCTATGACGTCATCAAATTTATAAATCCTAAACCAGAAGAGCGAAAGATTTCTGCTTGCCACCATATTGTAGACCTTCTTAAACTATGGTTTTCTTGAAGATTGTATAATTTTTCCCCTATTGAGTTAGGATTTACAATGATTTAAATTTTATCAACATTTTCCATGAATTCCCGTACTTTAAAAGCTCGGTGGAAAGCTAGGAAAGCTCGGATTCCGAGAAATTTCCTAGGAATCCGAGCTTTATTGCAAATCCAAGAAAATCCAAAAGCTCGGAAAATGCGGAATCGCAGCGAGAGGGCTCCTAGCTTTCTAGGAATTATCGGATGTCATCGCCGAGGTTTCTAGGTATCCTCGGGAATTCCTAGAAACCCAAAATCAGGAAGATCGGGAAGATCCCAGCTTTCTCGGCAAGTCTGATGTTCTTACCGATATTACACTGAATGTAAACTAAAACTGAATACAACGATGCAGCATAAAGGAAAAATTATAAAAAGGTCGTAAAAATCAGAAGCTTTCAGATACATAATTCGTTGCTAGATAAGACAGATATGAGGACAGGAAAATATGGCATTCAGTCCTCGGGTATCCATAGTCTCGGAATGACATATCTCCCCCATCTCCACTTGAAGAATTTTGTAAAGTTAAATTCATTTACTCGGGAACAAGAAAGAGTTACATGTGATGATGTGTAGATAGCTTGTCGCTACCCATATGCATCCAATTTATCTTAAATGCCAGCGAAAATCTACTATTAAATACAATACTAAACGCTGTGTATAGAACTGTCTAACATGCAAACATTTGCACGAGAGCTGTGTTATCAAATTGTATACGTTGTACATGCACGAGGTTATCTACTGCAAACCCGAATGACGGGTCCTTCAGGATGTTTTTGTTTATTGGAGTGTTGATTTCCGCTGGTCAGAAACAATTCAGAGAAAGATGCCGGAATTCCCAAAGGAGCAATTCTGTGTTCTCAAGCTTGTAATTTCAAAATCTTTACGGAAAAACAGTTGACAAGGCTTATGAGCCATAATTTGAGGATCATCTTTCGAAATGTTTTTCCCAAGGTTTCGGCACCATTTGAGTATAGACTAAACTGTAAATGAGGTATTGTTTTTTATATTCGGTCACTTTTAGAAATTGTGAAATAATGATAGGGAACTGATCTAAATATTTTTTTTCAGTTTTCATTTACCAAATATCAATTTACAAATGTTATATGTATGAACAAAAATTCAGCAGGTTGTACAGTCAGATTTTCATCAGTCCGTCTCATAGAAGTTTGGACTTCTTGCAACGCATCTGAAGTTTACATTTCAACCAATCATTACAACCTTTTCTCTGATGCATTCCACCGGAACTAGACAAACTGCATTACTAAAACAAAACAATTTCATAAAACACAAGAAAGAAAGAAAGACAACAAGAATAAACTGCAATGAAACTTGTTGTAAGAAAAGAAACTGTTGGTTCAGTTTTTCAAAACTTGAGAAAAAATTCAGCTTGAGAAACCGGAGAAACCGGGTTACCTGGGTTTAAAAAGATAAGAAACTTTTATAATTTGCAGCTTCAATTTTCCCAGGTCATGCAAAAATATTTTGACATTGTGCAGTATTGAACAACAATGAATTGGTTTTAACTTTAGAGAATTAAAAATTCAACAAAATCATCCGAAACTTTGAGCAATAAAAATGGCCTAATATTTAAGAAACTGGCTACCAACCTCAGACATACGTTTCTTATAAAAAATACCTGTACTTTTCAAAAGTTTGACCACTAGCGGTAAGTCAGTACAGATAAGCAACATGCCTACATATGCTTGCCAAATACTTTACACCTCAAACGATTTTCACGGTCAAATCCCTTATAAATTTTCAAACTTACTATTGTCATAAAATTACAATCGTAAATACTAGGATTATGAAAATTTGTCTTTAGACTAAAATTTGGGTGCTAAATCCAGATCCGTGGTCAGAAGTTTCGTATGAAGAAATTTTAAAAAATTTCCAAAACGAGGACGTTAGTTGAAAAGGTGTATAGGAAAGGGTTATCGTTACCATTTTACCCCTGCGAAACTAATTACTTAATTACCTTATAGTCTTTGAAATGACAAAATTAAATATAAATGTCCTTGAAAAAATCACGTCACACAGTTACTTACACAGATAAAGCAACAATCGATAGATGAGAGCAAAGCAAGATGGCGGTGACAGTCACGCTGAGAATCATTATTGGAATCCTGATTACTTTATGTATCAAAAAGACATCACTTATCAGCTGTAACTCATGTTGTTATTCACTTTACCCACACGAAGCGACTGATATAAAGGAATCTTTTATTTTGTCATCTATCTGGGAGTACAAGCAGGAACATGGTCTGAGGCTGCGACCAAAACATGGCCTAAAAATTCTACTCATTCTCGCGGGAGACATCGAGCTCTGCCCAGGTCCAGCAACGAAATGTAGCAGCTGCCTCAAAACCATTCGAAAAAATCAATTGCAGTTGAAGTGCCACACGTGCAANTTTAGCTCCGTCAACTAACTTTTTCAATCGCGAAAAGACATATCTACCAACTGTACAAAGAACGAGAATTGATGCACAAGAATTATACTTGATTCTCAGTATAAGCAAGTTGCTAAATATCGGCGATGCAAGATGGCGGTGACAGTCACGCTGAGAATCATTATTGGAATCCTGATTACTTTATGTATCAAAAAGACATCACTTATCAGCTGTAACTCATGTTGTTATTCACTTTACCCACACGAAGCGACTGATATAAAGGAATCTTTTATTTTGTCATCTATCTGGGAGTACAAGCAGGAACATGGTCTGAGGCTGCGACCAAAACATGGCCTAAAAATTCTACTCATTCTCGCGGGAGACATCGAGCTCTGCCCAGGTCCAGCAACGAAATGTAGCAGCTGCCTCAAAACCATTCGAAAAAATCAATTGCAGTTGAAGTGCGACACGTGCAAGAAAACATACCATTCCAAGTGTATTATAGACAAGCTTAATGATACGACTGAGTCTTATGTTTGTAAATCGTGTGAAATTGAATCAACGCAGGATTTCAGTGATGGCGATTCGAACGATAATGATCATGACTCTCTGACATATTCTGGCGTGAAGCAAGACCTTAAAATCCGTGGACTTAAAATATTTCACCAGAATGTAAATGGTCTCTTTTCAAAAATTGATTTGATACGAATCATGCTGCAAGAAACCGCGAAGGGTATTCAAATTTTTGGTGTCACAGAAACGCACCTCAAAAAGTCCATAAAAGACAAAGAAATTAAAATCGATGGATATGAAATTGTAAGGAATGACCGAAAACAGGGAGCTGGAGGGGGAGTTTGCGTATTTATCAGAAACGACCTGTCTTGGCTGCGCAGAAACGACCTCGAAAACGACAAAATAGAGGCTATTTGGATTGAAATATTTCCTCCAAAATCGAAATCAATTTTGATTTGTTTTCTATATCGACCCCCAGACACGTCATCTTACCTCAGCAAAGACTTTGATCCATTGTTCGATGATATGTTGACAACAACAAATGCAGAAAGCAAGGAAGTCATACTCGCAGGGGACCTAAATTGTAATTATTCTAAACAATCTGAATCAAAAAGTACAAAAGAAATAATAAAATCAAATGGCCTCAAACAGATGATAAAAAGTCCAACTAGAATCACAAAAGAAACAAAAACTCTTATTGACATCATAGCTTGTAGTCATGGCGATCGTGTAGCGAAAGCTAGTGTTTATTCAAATGCAATCAGCGACCATGAACTTACGGGAATCATTCGAAAAATGAACTGCAAACGCTTTGTTCCGAGGCGTATCTTTACTCGTAACTATAAAAATTATAATGTGTCGAACTTCAAAGCAGATGTAAGAAACATCCCATGGGATAATGTTGCTAGCCAAGATTTTAATTCTGGATGGAATAGCTTCAAGAATCAGCTGATGCAATGTGTAAACAAACACGCCCCACTTGTTGAGAAAAAAGTGAGTGGGAGAGACTGCCCTTGGTTCACCTCAGATATTAAATCAAATATAAGAGAACGCGATTTCTACCTCCGAAAAGCTAAGAGGACTGGAGCGGAGCTTGACTGGTCCACATATCGGAGAATGAGGAACAAAGTGACGCTGATCATAAGAAAAAGTAAGGCAAATCACAGTCGAACCCTATTTCGAGAAAATATAAAGTCACCAAAAGAGTTCTGGAAGAAAATTAAACAGATTTATCCGAAAGAAAATGACAGTGCAAATGTAAAAATGTTTAAAATTGACGAAGAACCGGTCGTAGATAAGCAAAAAATTAGCAATAGCTTTTGCTCATTTTTTACCAATGTAACGTCGACACTGAAGGGGATCGTGTGTGACATAGGGGATAAGGCCTGGAAATACAAGCGTGAAAGTAATCTTAAAGCAAAGATAAACCCTGAAGGAAAACGATTTCAGTTTACGAGGGTAAAGGAAACTGATGTCTTGAAGATTCTCAAAAATCTCAATAGTTCGAAAGCGGCTGGCATCGATAATCTACCACCAAAAATGTTAAAGGACGCTGCAGAAGAGCTATCTGCCCCGCTGTGTAGCTTGATTAATAAAAGTTTGCAAGCGTCATTATTTCCTACATCAGAAAAATGTGGGAAAATCACCCCTGTTTTCAAATCAGGCAATCCGACAATGTTGGACAACTATAGGCCTATCACAGTAATTCCTGCTCTATCAAAAGTTATCGAGAAGATCATTTATAATCAACTGTCCCAGTACCTTGAATCGAATGGCCTGTTGTGCCCACATCAGTTTGGGTTTAGACAAAGGAGATCTACGCAACATGCAGTTACCTTACTGTCAGAAAAGATTAGACAGAACATTGACAAAGGGCTATGTAGTGGTGCTGTCTATATTGACCTCCGTAAAGCCTTCGACACAGTACGTCATGCAACCTTGCTGGAAAAATTGCCAAGTTATGGTATAGATGATGTGGAATTACAATGGATAGGTGATTATCTCTTTAATAGGAAACAGAAAGTAATTTTTGATAACACCAGCTCATGCGAAGAAAGCGTTACATGTGGTGTCCCACAAGGATCCATCCTGGGGCCCCTTCTTTTTGGGCTGATAATCAACGACATCCATATTCCGCTCACTGATGCTGGCATTATATTATATGCCGACGATACTGTTTTATATTGTGCACGAAAGAACTCAAATGAAATAGAGGACTTACTTAACAGTGAACTGCAAAAAGTTGCAGACTGGCTTGATGAAAATAACTTGTTCATTAACTTGAAGAAAGGTAAAACTGAATTTGTGCTATATGGATCACGCCAAAAGCTGTCCAAACAACCAAAAGTGGACATCAAAATCTACAATCAAACTATTCACGAGACAAAATCATACAAGTACCTGGGTGTAGATTTGGATAACCATCTGAACCTACATCAACATTTTGAAAATGTGTACAAAAAAGCGTCAGCCAGAGTAAAGCTTTTATCTCGTATTCGCGAAAAAGTCAGCCCTTATGTAGCAGAATCGATATATAAAACAATGATACGGCCACTACTGTTGTATTGCTACCCACTACAGCTTTCCTTACCCCAGGGAACTGTAAACAAGCTACAGTACATACAAGATAGAGCAGCCAGAATTGTCAACCCAAGAGCAAAAATAACGTCATGGGACAAAATTGAAAAAACACGAAACACAAGGGTGGCCATTGACGTGTTCAAATCATTACATAATCTTCTACCCGAGGACCTGAATGGTCGCTTCAAAAGGTGTCAGCATGGGATAAACACTAGAGGCAATGGCTCTTGTGTTGTCTTGCCAAAAATGCGCACTGAAACTGGGAAAAAGTCGTTTGCCTACCAGGGAGCCCGCATTTTCAACGGACTCGAAAAAACAACCCGCGATGAAATGTCCATCTTGCTGTTCAAAAAGAAACTAAAACTATCGAAGTCTTTGTAGATGTCCAAGAAAAACGTATTTGACTCTAATAAATTCTTATCCTTTAATTGTACATTAAACTATTTTCATTTTATTCTACTTTTACCTTAATTTTAACTTCAACCATTGTCAATAGGTAGGATTACAGGTCCTTGAATGATAACAGATAGTTTTACGTCTGAACAAGTCAACCTGTCAAAATATTAGTTATTATTATTATTATTATTATGATTTGAAATCAATTGCATATTAATAACCAAAGAAAGCACAGCCTGCAGTTAGAGTCTTTTTCCTTGCAACTGCACATATGACAAGAGACGATTGAAACGAGGCAAAGTAATCAAGAATGCTACCTACCTTTCTTCGACAACACGCATAAGATGTGACAGAAACCAGCCATTCATGTCGGTTTGCCAAGCTGCATCCCTTGGGATTTCAGATATTGCAGCAAAAACATGCCGCGTGACTTTGCTAACAAGGAAGAAGTTAACAGCACCAATCATCGCCTGTGTCCCAGTCTTAAAGATCACCACGTAGGAAACCCTTTTTTTTACTCGGGTGTATTGTCTGGCATAGTATGTTGTTCCTTTCACGTAGATCCTCATTATTTTTGCCATGTTTTCTTTGCTATGACCGTCTGGAAGCTGTGATTCGAGGGTGTGGCTCATCGACTGGACGTCTAATTCTTTCCCAGCTGTCTCACAGTTGACTGCTCTTTTCAGTGTTTTGGGTCTAGAGATGATTGCATATATTCTCAGAATGAAAGTCAGCTGTAATTAGGTTTAAAGTAACAAATCAATTATCAAATTCCGTTTTCTAAATTTCCTTAAGATGTATAAACCAGAAGGTGAAAAAGGCTGCATAAACCTGAATGGATCGCAAGCCCTATTCCAATTCTCAGGGCTAAAATATTTCTTATCAATGGGATCTTATTTTGTCTACTAAGTCCAAAATGCTTTTTGCATCGCAGGGTCGATCCGTTTGCATGTGCCTAGACAGAAGTTGAAAGAATTTCAGAGTCTTCCTTTTCATTCCAAATCTAGTTTTAGTATTGAGTTATGACTCATTATATACGCTCGAATTTTCTGCGACTTTCCGACACCGGTTCTTTTGGATATATAGAAACAAATTTCAGATTTTTCATGAAACAGGTTTATTCATCTACACCCAAAGTCGCCCGAAGCAATTGAGATTTCTTTCATTATTTTGTAGGAAATTACCTTTTGCTTGATGTCATTAGCTTACGGATGAATAAGTCCACCTCAGAATTCCCATCCTGGCTATCAAGGAGCAGTTGAAGTCTCTTGAGTGCAGAGAACATACGGTTGATCTAATGATTCAGTAAAAGATAAGATAAATTTATAACTTAGAAAGAAACTGCATGGCTGCCTTAATAATCATGCTCAGCCATAATGCACTCAGACTAAGAGGTGCACAAATGGTTCTTCGCAGTTTTTAAAAACAGAACAATAATTTAAATTAGTGTCCCAAAAGAACATCAAAGTAATTCATGTCAAATTATTGCATATGTAAATTTTGCTAGGCACACTCGCATCGTTGCAACTATTGATGACATTGAATTTTTATTATCATGCATACTGCACGTATTAAGGACAGGTGTGAAGCAGAAAACAAACAAAACAGCGCTTATAAATGGATGTCAGAACAAGGCTGAATTTCTACTATGGTAAAAAATGCAGGTGCACCAACAACTTACGTGGCACATGCCCTTTAATATGTACAGTATGAGAACCAAGCCTTAGAGATAGAGCCACATCTTTCTTGGATTTATTACAAGTTTCTCTCTCTTGTCTCTCTCTTGTCAGCACAAAACGTGGAATATACAATGCGAGCAAGCCGTGTGAGGGAGAAGGAAGGAGAGCTCTCTTTCCACCTCTCTTCTCTCCCTTGTTCTGCTTTGCGTTAATCTTTCACGTGTTGTGCTTGCAAGAGACAAGAGAGAAACTTGCAGCAACTCCACATCTTTCGATGTCAATCTTCAAAGTCAACCTAACTACTCTACTATAATTGCAGTTGAACAAAGTAAAACTGTGAGACTTTGTTCGTCACTAAAAATTTAAAGACCCCAATTTTCTACATGGTCACATATATGGACAAGGTTGTGGAAATTCAATCCACATTGTCCAATGTTGAATTCTGCAAAATAAGAAACTGGTTAAGCAAGGCCATTTTTTTTCTTCGAAAGTCATTTTCAACAGATCACTTCAGAACAGCATAAATATAACGTCTCGGCAGGTACCCCCTTGGCTTATTAGTTTAATAGAATATTAGTCTGTTACAATATTTTATATTGGTTAAATAGTACGTTAGTAGGTATTGTTTATAGGCATTATTGACAGTAAAAACCGGCATATAAGAACCACAAAATTTAAATTTAAGAATAGGAATATTTTCTGAGATGTGTAGACGCTGCATTAAGAATGGGAAAAAGATGTTTCAACTTGCTAGATGCAAAAAACTGGAAATTTCTAAAGTTTTTGGAACAGTTACCTTTGGTAGGCTAACAAGTGGTGGTTCATATGTGCGGGTTTTTACTGTATGATAGACTACAAATTTTCAGATTTTATATTATGTAGCAGTCAGTGTACGAATTGAGTAGTCCTGATAGTAGTTTGGTATTTGGGCATGGTAGGCAGTAATAGAGTAGCCAGTTGCGGAGTTCATTTGCTAAAATGATCCAGTTTGTAAATAATGAAATACTGAACTTGGAATTTGAGCCACGCTCATTAAATAAATAGCATATCAATTGTATGTATGTTTGTATACTGTATACATTCCGTATTAATTACATAATATATACCGGGTGTCCCAAAAAAAAGTACTCATATTTATTTGAACGTAGCGCCATAATGAAAAGCGATATAAATTTGCGGTATCGACTGTCACAGTTCACGAAAGCTAACTAGGATGTCAATAGTTTGATTTCCACCGTAGGTTGAAAATTCTTGGAGTTATGAGTTCCGAAACGCAAAGACAGTCGTCAAGACTAAACCGTAGGCCTAAATGTTATGAAGGAGTCAAGCACAGGTCGTCCAAAGTTTTTTAAGGTTTCAATAGCAACGCATTATTTGAATATTATTTCTTTTCAAAAGAATTATAGAATTATAGTGCGTTGCTATTGAAACCTTTTAAAACTTTGGACGACCTGTGCTTGACTCCTTCATAACATTTAGGCCTACTGTTTTAGTCTTGATGATGGTCTTTGCGTTTCGGAACTCATAACTCCAAGAATTTTCGCCCTACGGTGAAAATCAAACTATTGACATCTAAGTTAGGCTTTGTGAACTGTGACAGTTGATACCAAAAATTCATGTCGCTTTTAAATATGGCGCTACATTCAATCAAACGTGAGTACTTTTTATTGGGACACCCGGTAGTACGTAAATAATAGCATATAGTAAACAAATCACAATGTCTGTGCAGAGTTTCGTCAATGATGCCATACAGCAGAGCAATTTCAGGGGATCTGTACAGGTTTTTTGGCCTCTTATAAAACAAAAATTCAAATGTCTATCTAAAAAATATCAACTTAGCAGGTAAGGATTTCTTTGAAATGTGCGAATATTATTAAAAATTATTATTATTTAATTCGGAGTCTCCACAGTAGAATGTCAATTCATGCTGCGCCAAGTTTCTAGTTACTTAAATTAAATTCCAATCGTTACCGAAGTGGAACATGCCTTTCAAAAGATGCAAGTTCATTTTTAATGGTCTTGGAATCCGACTTATGAAATCTGGTGGAGTCATCTGCAAGAGCCGCTCATCTTTCTTCTCGATCTGGAAGCAATTGAAGACACTGTTAAATAGAATAAGGCATTTGTAAACATGTATTCATTCACTTTATTTAAATGAGCTTTGTTTTTTTATGCTCTGAAGTTTCTATTTACCATCAACGTAAAGCTGAGCATTGAGTAACAAAAGCTAGAAAGGCTCCAATCATCGTACATAAGATACCTGAGCATTGCTCTTCAACATTACTTTGAATTGATTTTCATTTGTTTTACTTGATTTTGACAAAAAAAGTAAAAGTAGAAAGTCTCATATTCCAATAGTTAAGTTAGGTGTGCATATAGTTTACCATTATTTAGTTGCTTAGATCATAATCTTTATTCAAGTGCTACTTCAAACATGTACAAAGTTGATTGGAAATTCAAAAATGTATTTCTTCATTTCCTTGAGTTCAACATAATAACATAATCTCACTACTGCTATATTTAACAGCATCGTTCTTTACATACCAAATGTCCGATGTAGTATATGGGATAGGTCCCTGTCTCCCTGTGGTGATTTTTCTGACTAGCTTCAATCCAAAGATACAGCATTGTTTTCACTAGTCCAAGCAAAATTCCATGCATATAGTCTACCACAACACCTTTAACTACATCGAAGATTGGATGAAGTCCGAGGAGAAGGCTGACACTACCATTTACCTGCAGCTGACACTACCATATACCATTTACCTGCAGTTGAAGACCAATATACGTTTAAAGAAGAAAAGCTGCTAAGAAATTTCAGACATCAACGAGGGCTGGTTTTACATAGCAGAAGTCTTTACAGCATTTTAAGATATGAGTCGAAGCTATCTCCCTGCAGGATAGAACATTTTTGAAGCCATGTTAAAAAAAAAAAATTGGGAGCAGTAGTTAATTATCCAGGTCAGTTAGAAGTTTTTTTAGAGAGGAATATTTTTGAATCACTATCCTTCTTCCATCTCCTTAATCCTTTTAACAAAAGGACAGCAAATATAGTAAAGAAATAGATATAAATGAATGAAAATTTGATCATTACATACAGTGTTTCCAGAATGAAAGGCAGCAATTGCATTGTTCTTCAGTTCTGCATGAGTTCTCTTTTGAGCGTTTGTCGCTGCCTCGTTAGGGTAATAATTGGCTGTGCCCTTTCCAGAAGCAACGTGTTAATTTAAACAGTCTTCGTAAACAGTAAACTGTTAATTTAAACAGAAAAACGTTCAATTAAACAGTCTTTGCAGCCAAACCTCCCATTGTGATGCATCATCTCCAAAAAGTGTGCTTTTGCTGGCAGGTCTGCCGAAAAAAGGATCGGTATTGCCTTGACGGTAATGTTCGCTCTTCCAGTCTGAATTTTAAATCCTGCAAGAGTCCAAAGTTGCACAGTGATTTTCAAGGAAATAGAAGCAGGTCTGTAATATTCTTATTAAACATAGACTGTATCATGATTTCTCTTTTTTTACGTGAATTAATGTAGCCTTACTTTAAAGAGGGGTACTTTGGAGGTTTCAGGGGGGTTCCAATATAGCCAAGAAGTTAACATGGTGCACACCTTTGGGGAAACAGTTTCTCTTCCTACGCTTTGATATGTAAAAGGCTTACCTATCTAACTGATTTTTTATTCTTTTTAACTAGAGGGGTGCCGCCCTGGTTGAGGGTAAGAGCATTTTGAGAGGTTTTCACTATGCTGCGTTTGTTACCGAATAACAGAAGATTGGGTCTAGCTAGAGCAAAAAAGCGCGGGGAAATATTTCAATGACGCCTTCTGGTAAATATTTGCTTGCTTGTGTTTGTTGAAATTCCGTCCACAACAGAGGGAACAGTGTTGACAGATGCTCGCCTGAGATGGAACTGTAAGTATCCGCCATTTTTCCTTTGGAATTTTGTTGAACCATTTTTGTTTGGTTTGTTTTCTCCACGTTGTTTAAACATTCACAACAAAAACATGGCATCACGCCAAGCTTTGCTTGCCCAGAAGAAGTACTTCACGTAAAATTCAAAATACAGCTTCCATTTCCGCCACCACGAGTTTCTTTCTGTAAGCTGTCTGATTGGCCTAAAATCGCCCTGGTTGAGGGGTTGAGTGTCCTGTAGTTCTCTCCTGTTGTCTGCGGCTCTGCAGGCATCATTTACTGTATCTGTGGTTGCGCATTTTGGATTTTGGCCTACCCTCAACCAGCGCGAAGACGGAAATTTAGGCCATCAAGACTACTGTGCCTTTGCGTTGTTCGTCTCACAAGAAGAGATCACCGATGACAAATCTAATTTCTAAAAACAGCAACAAAGAGTTTAAGAAATTATTTGTGGTGAGTTTGCTTCTCAAACATTTCTTGTTCAGCTGAAATGGCGGGCCAATGTAAATTACCCTCAACCAGGGCGACACCCCTCTATACTTTCCACCATCTGTTTAGCTCACACTGTCATCATAAGTATTTTGGAAGATGGATATGTGATTAAGTTCGCAACAAGAAGGCAGTAAAGAACCTCAACATTTTTTCAAGTTCCTCACAGTAAGATAACTGGAATTTCTTATTATTTAGATACCGGGTGTCCCAAAAAAAAGTAGACAGATTTGGTCAACCCGAACGATCAGAATTTAGCATGAATCAATCCGAAATCATTTTTAGAACATTACTCGATAGTTAAGCTGAACATAGATACCTTGTTTGTCGTTATTGGTGCTTTGAGAGTAGATATATTAATCTTCAAAGGACAAATTTGACTCCACCTCCAAACCAGAGCTTTGGTGTTTTGGCCTAAGCAAATTCTTAAAGCACAGCGAATAAGTCAACAACAGATTTGGAAAAATTTGAACCAGGAGGAGAAAAATTAAAAACTGCACAACAAATGCGTTTCACAAAATATAATTTACGTGACGCTTATNGACATTGGTGCTTTGAGAGTAGAGATATAAATCTCCAAAGGACAAATTTGCCTCCACCTCCAAACCAGAGCTTTGGCGTTTTGGCCTAAGCAATATCCACAATTTGTTTTACTTAAAATGAATAAAGTTTACTTCGGAGCTCCCTTGACGATAAGCGTCACGTAAAGTATATTTTGTGGAAACGCATTTGTTGTGCAGTTTTTAATTTGTCTCCTCCTGGTTCAAATTATTGTTGACTTATTCGCTGTGCTGTAAGAATTTGCTTAGGCCCAAACGCCAAAGCTCTGGTTTGGAGGTGGAGGCAAATTTGTCGTTTGAAGATTTATATCTCTACTCTTAAAGCACCAATGTAAAAAAACAAGGTATCTATGTTCAAGTTAACTACCGAGTAATGTTTTAAAAATGGTTTCGGATTGATTGATTCATGCTTAATTCTGATCGTTAGGGTTGACCAAATCTGTATACTTTTTTTTGGGACACCCGGTATGTTACCCATACCTTCATTAGATATAAACTTGAATTCATCTGCCAAGTGTTTCAACATAAGAGGTGCTGGAGGTTTCCCTTGTCCCTGCCACATTCCCCAAAGAACGATGTTGTAGTGCTTCAAACTGCAAATAAAGTCTTGCAATCAACTTCTTTGATGAAAAGTGCGGAAAAAGGCAATACTTATCGTATAATTCAAAAGCATAGCAAGGAAAGGAATATTTCATAAAGTTGGTAAAACTTTTTGGCGCGTGTCGTTGTCCCGTTCTTAGCTTTCCTTTGAAAATGGTTATCAAAAGGAGCAGGACGTGCAGTTTACTTAATTTTCAAGTGGTAGAAGCTGACAATCAGCGTTGACAAGCGAAATTATTTGTTAAATATTTACATCTGACACCCGTCACAATGAATAACATCATCCCGAGAGAAAATTTACTCTGAATGATCAGTTTTTCGCTAAATCAAAGGATGTCAATATGATCACATTAAAATGTTTAAATTTAAAGTGTTATGTCTCGTAGCATTAGGGTTGTAAATTTGAGATATAGATATACCGTTTTTCTCCTGGTATCTCATTGATGGCAAGGTATATCGGCCACACATCTATATGCGAAGATTTTAACAACTGAGCTCCATCAGTGTACACAATTAGCGATATGTTGTTTTCTTCACTCTAAAAGTTGTCATTGCTACAAAGTTTGATGTACTCTTGGCCATCCATAATGTCTTTCATTCCCTCTCTTCTGCCAACTTCCAACTTCCTCTGCTGTATTTCGGCCCAGATTCCTTTTCCTGAAATTCAAAATGTCAGTTTCTTTCAATAATTCATAAAGGTTCCAATTAAAAGAATATCATGTTATCATGGTATATAGAACGGTATTGATCATTGTGATTTTGGTATAAAATCATTTTTGTGACTATTTTGGTATCAAGATCAAATAGATGGATCATTTTTTTTTAATTGGTAACAAGTTTGGTAGAAATTTCTCAAAAATTGTTGAGAGTATGTTTTTGAAGCGTAATTTATAAAAGTTAAAACCACCTGAAACCACCTGAAACCACCTGAAACCATCTGAAACCATCTGAAACGAGCTGTTAAAATCGGGATCGAGGCTGAAACCAGCTGAAACGACCTGATTATCCTAGCAACGAGTTATAGCCGTCAGGGGAGTCCTATTGTACTCCACACATTGTCGCATTCTCTTTGAGAGCTATCAGGCTAATTTCAAATAACACCTTACGTCCCTGATAAGTACCCCTTTGTTCTGTCGTTCTTGTGTTGCAAAGTGCGTTTCAAGAGCCGTGCTGGACTAAGCATGCACAGGTCGTGGCGTTGTGGATAAAAAAAGTATAAGCCCAAAATAATAAGAAACTAATTAAGAAACTTTACTACTAAACACCAAAATTTTCATGTGAAATTAAGAAACTTTTAGTACTAAGTGCTGATCCAAGTTTCTTATAGAAATAAAAAGTGTAGAAATCTAATGCAGACAGTACAGTAAAAGCGTATGAAAAATGAAAGCAGTTCGCTCGCTTAACGTCAATTTAGAAGTACATGTTCAAAGTTTTCAAAGAATACGTCCATTAGATTGTATCCAATGAGGGTGCTGAAAATTTTAGAATCAGTTTCAAAATTCTTATGATTGGTCAATTTTTCTATAACTAAGCGATGATTGGTCAATATATCCCTTGGTTGGTGATTAACACATTAGCAGATAAAGCACATAAACCGTTGGGCTGCCCTTTGTTCAAAGTTGTCAGATCTAACAGCCTTTTTCCATAAATAGATGCGCTTAGATACTAATGTGTGTACCTTTTTGGTTTCTGAANCTCTAAAAGTTGCCATTGCTACAAAGTTTGATGTACTCTTGGCCATCCATAATGTCTTTCATTCCCTCTCTTCTGCCAACTTCCAACTTCCTCTGCTGTATTTCGGCCCAAATTCCTTTTCCTGAAATTCAAAATGTCTGTTTCTTTCAATAAATCATAAAGGTTCCAATTAAAAGAATATCATGTTATCATGGTATATAGAACGGTATCGATCATTGTGATTTTGGTATAAAATCATTTGGTACAAAATGATTTTGGTATAAAATAGATGGATCATTTTTTTCTAATTGGTAACAAGTTTGGTAGAAATTTCTCAAAAATTGCTGAGAGTATATTTTTGAAGCTTTGGTCATGATCAAATAATCCTGTTCCTAATCAAAATCTGGTCATCATTTATAGCCTTGTCATCTGACTTTGTGAATAACCCTTCTAATGAAGAAAATGTTCCTAATCCAAATCTTGTCAAGTCCCCCTCAGATATCAAGGCATGATGGGGATCTTACCTTCTTTGGTTGGACCTATCGATTCAAATGTATTGAATATTCAACAATCATTGGGGGAGTACTTTCCAAAAAATAAGAAAATGTTGACAAGAAAATAAGACGTAAACCATACGTACTTTCTAGAATTTCTTTCAGCTGAGTTTGAGTATCAAATATAACAATCTTCAACACATCGCTTTTTTTTGTTGTTCTACGATGAAAAGGAGAGATTGTTAGCTCTTTGCAAATGGCATTTATTCATATATTAAAAAAAACAATTGCACGGAAAAGAACAAGTGCTTGAATGGAGCAAGTACACGTAATTTTTTTATGAGATACTAAGAATTTTAGCCAGTGCTGAAAGTTTATTAAAGTTATCAGACTTTGAGTTTCTGACGAGTTTCTTACGAGTTTCATTAGTTCCTGTAGACTTACTTAAAAGCTCTATTAAGCCCCCAATGGGGCTTATTTAATTTCAGAGACTACAGAGGGGGGCTTAAAAGAGAGGGGGCTTATTAGAGAGGGGTGGCTTATTCACAAAGTCAGATGACAAGGCTATAAATGATTACCTCATATTTTGCGGAGTCAACATACACTTTTACGAGTCAAATACAAAAATTCAACGCAGTTTTAATCCCGAACCATATCAAAATTAACATCCAAACTTGTCTTATCTAGTAAACGGAAAATCTTCGGTATCCTCTCGCATTTGATATAAGTTGGGGGGGGGGCTTAATAGTGAGGGGGGCTTATTTATAATTTTGACTCAGAAAGGAGGGTGCTTATTAGAGAGGGCGGCTTAATAGAGAGGGGAGGCTAAATAGAGATTTTACGGTAAACGTTGTCCTTGTTTCGCTCCTTGCCTCAACTGATAACAACTTTCCTGGGAACAACTTTGTGATATAGTTTCCTAGTTTCTAAAGCTGATATAGTTTCCTATTTCAAAATGAATGATACAGTTTCCTAAATGGTCTGATAAATCGGTAAATGGTTGACGGTTTTATTTGTGGAGTTCTTAACAAAACTTTCCAATTAAATAAAAGAATACTTTTGAAACTATGTAACTAACCCTGTATCACACGTGCAGTAATCCTGTTCATTTTGGACAGAGCCAACCTCTAGGAAGCAAGCAGCACAATATTGCACGACTTTGCTACCATTTGCTTTACCAAAAGATCTTTGTAGCTCATTCAATGATGACGCTGCATCATTCGTTTGTGGCAGATGTATCTTTACGAAATCCAAAAGATCTTTCATTTCGTCCTGTGAGATGTTGTGACGCACAACAAGCGCCATCACTGAATTGATATGCTCTGTCACGGTAGTATTGCAACCCGAATTAGCATAGTAGAGCTTGTCTTCTCCTTCCTCATTGTCTTCTTCTTCTTCGGCTTAATCAACATCTTCATCATAATCTTCATCATCAGCTTCATCATCACAACCTTGAATCAAGTTTTCTGAATCAGAATCGCTCATTGCTGCTTTAATGAGATTTGCTCCTTTAAAATTTGAAGGGTTAAAGCCTTGGGAACTTGTGCCGCAACTTTCATGAATCTCAGGTTTGAGAATTTCTTCAGTTTCCTCAGTACAACATGCATCGACCTCAAAGAATCCTCGATCTTCTGTATTAGGCCAAGAGGTTCTTGACGCTGCATCAAGTTCATATGTTTATTCTTCTCTAACATTGCAGTGTTTAGTACCAATGTGACGATTGCAAGTAAATTTGGTTCGAAAAGTTCGGAGGCATGCTGTACAGAGCCAACTGTCACTTTTCTTCCGGCAAAGCGCTCTCGCATTCACATCCATGATAATCTGAGCGCGCAGCTTCATCAAATAACACATGCCAAGTGCAACTGGGAAAGCGTGGGAAACACAGTCCAGGGTGTCAAGAAGTATTGGTCGAAAAGGCTTTTAATAAGCGTATCATATATCAGGTTGGTATTGTTAGGAAATATGAGTATTCAAATGTAAACTACAGTATAGTAAGGTAAAGTATAAGGGAGTATAAGTGGTTAGTGACATGATAATTGCATATATTATGATTTTCTAGGAAAGGAAATTGTTTTCCATAAAGGAAATAAATCTGTTAGAAGAATAAGTTTGATACAAATATATATCATACTTAACCCTTATACTGTAACTGGAAAAACGAATGAAACGCCCTTTCTCAAAGGTTAGGCCCTTTCTCAAAACCTCTGGTTTCAGGTGCACTCAAAATCGTGACTTTGGGAGCTCGTATCTTCGGTGTTTCGTGGACGATTTATAAATGCAAGGTACGCGCATTTAAGTTGAAGATTACCAAATTTAGTTGTGCAGTCGAAAAGTCCTGACATTTTATCGTTTCGTTCGTTTTTCCAGTCAAAAGGGGTTACTTTTTTCTGAGACACCCGGTAGTATCATCACACATGAAACCACAACCAATGATAACAACCATCATTCCAATGTGATCAGTGCCAGATGTGAATAGATAGAACTTTGGAATGCCACCCAAAAAATGCCTCAACACACCTAAAAACAATAAATTTTGATTCCAAAACATTAAGACAGAACAATAATCACTGACTCAATACCCGTGCAAATAAATCCTTTTTCCTGCCATTCTACTTGCAACTACTTAATCTTAGTTTAGTCTTTGGTAGAAAACAATGAAAGCTGCTTTCAGTTCTTCTCTTTTCAACAAGATATCTTGTATGTTATTTTTCAAGATGACAAGGAAGATTTGATGAAGCAGAAATCAGCATATCAAAGTGGGGAGAAGAAAAGAAAACCAAAAGAAACTTATAAAGAAGACATCCCATGCAAGAAACGTAATGTCCAAAAGTATGTGAGTATTTGATTATTTTTTCTTGAGGAAATTAGAAAATATTTTCCATATCGGACGTTGACCATAAAGAAGCACACGCAATTTCAGTGGATTAAATTGAAAAGGTGGAAAGACTATTCAATCCGAACACAATCTCCTGGTTTGTTTTTCGCCTTTGCAGTGACATGAATGTAATCATCCAGCAAAATATGTGCTTTAAGAAGTTATGCAATTTCACAAGTGCAGCTTTCTAAAATTTTGCAAATATTAAAAAAATGTCAAACTCTTTGAGACACAACTTGATAATTCCCAAATCACGACAAATGTGGCTTCCAAGTCCATTTGAAAAGAAGTTTATGTTCACATCTGAATTTTTTTAATATCAAAGGTAAAAGCAACATCAAAATCGAAAACAAATACGAAAGAAACCATCAGCACATGCAAAAAATCAAAGGTCAAGAAGCCTGTGAGTATCGAGTATTTTATTGTTGCCCAACATTTGCATACTTAGAGACACTTTCAGCAATTCAACTTCAAAGAATTGCAATTCAATCTAGCTTTAAATCAAATTGCTAATGACAGGCAATTGCTACATCATTCATGCTCAGAATTACTACAGTTATTCTCACATCGCATTACCTTTCATAGTGCATGCGGACCATCATTTTAAAAAGAATTGAGATACCTGTTATTTTAGTGGATTGAAATTACTTGTAAGGTGATTCAATTCTAGCAATACATTCCATCTATGGGTTTCCCTTTTCTCTTTCGCAGGTTTTCTCCTTTTCGATTTCTCCTTGAAGATAAGCAAGCAGCAAAATATGAAGCTCTTTGAGACATAAACTTGACAATTCAAAAAACTTTTTTGTAGGAGAGCTCAGACATGGCGGACGTGTTTTGATCATGTTGCTTTAAAACCTTACTAATGATAGCAATGCGTTAATAGAAACATCCGGTGATAGTCACTTATTGAATGTGGTTCAAGATTTAAATTATATTCGAAGAAATTTGGAAGTTTGTTTGTGAAATGGCTGGAACACGCCGAGGAAAGAATTCCGCTGATGATACTGTTGAAAGTCTCCAAGCTTTCATGGATGCTAGATTTAATGATTTGGAATCCAAAATGTTGCGTTGCAGTTTACTTTGCTCGTTTCATTTCAGGAGTCAGATGAGGAATATGAACCACTTGAGGAGAGACCAAGTCCCACTTCCTTTCGTAATCAAGTTATTAGCGCCTATAATCTTGAAGTTTTGATGTTTCATCGTCCCTATTGACAATGACATGAGTGACAATGACAGAACAACTCTTCCAACCGCCTTTTAAAAACGTAATCCTGTTACTGCAAAATCCGCACATAAGAAATTAATTCTATTTTCAAACAGGCTGTTCATTTTTTTTTGAGAATATCAAAATTTCGAAAAAATGCTGAAAAGTTTTTCGTAACTTCAGAGACACACAAAACTCATATGCAATCCTTGAATGTTCCCGAGTTCAGTTCAAGCCTGTTCTCAAATAGCGGGATTAGTGCACTTTTATTTGATTTCAATAAATGGGCTTCTATTTAATTTTAAATTCTAAAGTAAATTCAAGAATAGAATCATTTTTAGACTTTTAAGAAAAAAGTAAAATCTTAGGCTGAATAATTTCTAAGGACAGAATACCTAGCAATGAAATACGTCAGTCTGTAGTTTCTTATAAGATGATTTCTTATATGCTGGTTGCTACTACACTCAAAATCCTAAATCGGTGAATGGAATGATTCAAAATGAATTTCCATTTCATTTTCTACAGAGCTTCGATAGACATTATGATACCCAAGAGTCATGGGATCCTCCAATCCTCTAGAATAACAACAGACGCCAAAGCCTCACACCCATCTTCGAAAATGACCATGAGGCTACTCAACCCCTTGTCTCAGCTGTACTAACTTCAATGGGTTTGAGTGAACAGCAACCAAACAAGACTGATTCTCTTGCTACGCTAGGCAAAGGCTTGAGGTCCTGGAAAGACAATTGGCAGAGGAAAGGGACTGGAGAAATAGGGTGGACGTTGTGCTGAGAGAACCTCTGGATTATAAGGTACACACTACAGCATTGCTATTAAAGTCTGCCTCTGAAATATTGTCACAATTAAATTAAAGTCTGTCTCAAATTAAATGTCACGTGAATATGTCCGCGAATAAAAACAAGTCAAGTCTTTAGCATGAGCAATTTTGCGTTATTGCAAATTTTACGTGACACCTAATTTGAGATAGACTTTAATGTGTTTAGAATAGGAAACATTATTATGGTGCTTGTTGAGAATGCCAAGGATTAGAGTTTTTGCATAATGCGATACAGAAACATCCTGTATGCAGTTAAAAGGATTTTGAGCACTGTTTCTTCGAGTTTTGACAGAAACAATCCCTCACAGTATGGGGTCAAATAAAACATCGACCTTTTGTCTAAGCCTTTTGTTATGCTGGTGAAGTTCAAAACAAATAAATAGACGGGGAAACTATTGTCATGCGCGAGAATCTCTTTGTTTCTTTGCTAATCCTTGTATTGAGTATGATTGGATTCTCCTCTCACAAACCAAACATAACTTCTGCGCATGATCACAGGTTTTCTTTTAGGGGATAACCATTAGGGGATATCCCCAACAAGTGCAAAGAGCTGGTTTTGGCTTAATTCTACCTAATGGTATTTGCAACAATATCTGATAGATATTCGGAGGTGTGGACTATGTTTATGCAACGCGAAAGCAAGATTTATTTTTGCTTATTTGAGAGTGAAAGCACAATAGCAATTCGCAGTTTTCCCGAAGCAATTAACAGTTAATCAGCAATTAACAATTGACTTCTAGACCTTGAAAAGGCTCTAATGATAGATGCGAGGATCAGTTTGCGCTATTGCGCCAGAGTAAGTCATGTTTTTCTTTAACTACAGCAACAGAGAGAGGCACAAGAAATGGATGTGGCTTTTGCAGATGAAACAGTGGAGGTACCTCTTATTGTTTATTTTAGCAACCAATTACTGCGTCTATTCTAACTAAACCTTTAGAAACATTTAGCATTTAACAAAGAATCTGACACATTGCAATTTGTTGCTAGTTTGTTAATTTTTTTACTAAAATTACTCTCTAAACTCCCTTTTAGCTTCTTATAAAAAAGGACTTGCTTACTAATGCAGTTTTTACAAATACAAATATCGGTTTGAGCAGCAATTAGATTTAACTCTTTAGGATGTTTATTTTTGGGTCTATAATAATGCATATAAATGTAAAATATAACAGCATCAGAAGAAACAGATTTCATCATTACTGAGAAAAAATTTCCTTGAGAGAAAAAATTATTTTAATTGAAACATAAATCTTTACATTTGCTAAATATATGTTTGAACTATGAGGCAACAGAAAGTATGAAATTGAAGCAAGTGTACAAGAGAAAAGTTTAAATTAATGACTTAACCCTTTCNATAATTTTTATATAAAACCTATAGGATGAAATGATAAAAATAGTTTTAGCTGTGTTGATGTTTGACTTGCTCCAATTCTGAGTTTTAATGACTGCGTCAGGCAAAGACCAAGACTGAATATGCCGCCCTGACTCCTCCATTGCTACTGTACTCTCTGAGATTAAAAACTGAGACTTGTAGCAAGTCAATGTTGATGTAACATTGCTATTTTTGGGTTCCTACTGTATGAGAGTGATTGTTTTTAATGAAAACATTTGCTACAGGATGGTTTCTTAAAAAGGATTGCACAGATAGCAGCATTTTTAAATTATCCTAACAGAGGCATAGCCAAAATCTTTCAGGGGGTGCTTCAACCAGGGTTTTGACCAACAAAAAGCCCCAAAAGACCAAACGACTGCATATTTTTACTACAGTAAAAAGTGTTGTTTCTCTCGACCTGTAGCACCCCATGGCTATGCCACTGTACATACAGTACAGGCCTTGCATACATTAACATGGTTTTCCTGCCAAAGAATTCTCAAAGGATTTATTAAGAATTCTTATTTCAACAAATTTACAGTTTTTCATATGACTCAGGAATTCTTATGAGCATGTGAAGAATTCTTAAGAATTATTGAGAATTCTTGTCATGTTAATGTGTGCAAGTGTACTGTATAACTTATAGATTAGGGCTTACTTGTTTGGATCAGGAGAAGATTCATGGCACAAAAATCCCAGTGGCAGGACATCATTGGTCACATCGTTTTCAGCACCAAAGATGTCTGGTAAGTGCCATTTTGTCACTCTGCTGTTGCTTTTTTTTGTAGGGGCTCTCACCAATTTTCCTTCATTAGGGTTTTCAAGAATTGATTTGAACTTCTTTGTAAGGAATTCCGCAGCTTTGATCTTCAAAAGTTCAACATTCTTGTGAGTGAAGTTTTGCTTTCTTTCAGGAACAAATGCAGACTGAAATTCACTAAGTTCATGTTTTCGTGCATCAATCTCCTTAGCTGCTAAACTAATCATTTCTGGAGTGTCAGTAACCCTTGTATGTGCTCGTATAACAGAGTGAAAGTTCTCCACAGGGTATTCGTCAAAGGCACAAACAGAAGACATAAGTGTGGAGAAGAGGGGATGGTCAATACTTTTCCAGTACTCAAAGTTGGATAGGGCAATTAGTGGTGCTTTGTCATAATGCCTTCTCCGATACATCAAAAACATAACCCAACAGCGAAGCAGTGACTCATAGTATAGATCTGCCATATTATCTCTGAATACAACAGAGTAAATGCACAAACTGAGAGGCACGTAAGTATCAAGAAGGTTTAACAAAACCAAATACTGGACATCCTTTGAACTAACAAAGACAGACATTATGGCATCACGGACAAGAAGCCATCCACCATACAAAACCTCAAGGAGGAATGATATACGCCAAGGCTTTGGCTTTTTTGCAAGAGGTTTTTTGGTGCCAAAGAGAAAAGCATAGAGATCAGCGAACAATTTGTGAAACTTCAACAAAATGTTCTCCCTTGCATTGAGAGAAATATGCAAAGGGCCAATGAATGGAATCAAGTTATGAATGCCCTCACGATAAACAATTTGCCTGGCATAGAACTGGCAAGGCCAATCTCCTACGATGGGGACAACAAACTGATCTAAATACAGACTCAGGCCACTATCAAGAATAATGCGAAGTGCAGAATGAAAATCATGATATGATTTCAATGGTAGCTCCACACAATCAACCAGCTTGCACTCTTCCATAGACCTCATCCTCAAAATTTCATGTTGCTGATAGTCATGGGTTAACAGCCTGTATCTTTGAGACTCTGGATCAAAAAACTTTGCTTGTAGCCAATCTGGCATAACTTCAACATATGACTTGGCAAGCTTTGTTGAATTCCTTTCAATAAGATCATTTAGGAGATTCATGTTGGCTGGCTCAGGATCCTGGTCATAATGCCCAGCAGAATACACTGACTGGATGTTCTTGAAACTCTTCAAAAGCAAGGTTGCCATGTGTGCTGGTTGAGTCTGGGTTGCATTTGAGGGACGGTGAGTTGTATGAATGTTATGGTAATCATCAATAAAGATAACTACCATATGTTCATTTGAAATTGCTTCCTCAAAGAAACTTTTGACACTTTCGTGATGAATTGATGACATTTTTTTGCATGCCTTTGAAACTGTTAAGGGGTGAGTTGTCAAGCCCATATTTCGCAATGTCTCTACACCTCTAGATGAGACACCCNATGGGTTAACAGCCTGTATCTTTGAGACTCTGGATCAAAAAACTTTGCTTGTAGCCAATCTGGCATAACTTCAACATATGACTTGGCAAGCTTTGTTGAATTCCTTTCAATAAGATCATTTAGGAGATTCATGTTGGCTGGCTCAGGATCCTGGTCATAATGCCCAGCAGAATACACTGACTGGATGTTCTTGAAACTCTTCAAAAGCAAGGTTGCCATGTGTGCTGGTTGAGTCTGGGTTGCATTTGAGGGACGGTGAGTTGTATGAATGTTATGGTAATCATCAATAAAGATAACTACCATATGTTCATTTGAAATTGCTTCCTCAAAGAAACTTTTGACACTTTCGTGATGAATTGATGACATTTTTTTGCATGCCTTTGAAACTGTTAAGGGGTGAGTTGTCAAGCCCATATTTCGCAATGTCTCTACACCTCTAGATGAGACACCCAAACCTTTGATTGTACGTGCAGTCGCAACCTGGAACCAATTGGCTTGTTGCGACTGCCCGTACATCATCATGTAAATGATTGAGACAGCTCTTCTTTCATTCAGTAGCTGTCTCTGTTCTGACTGTCGCTCACTTTTCATTGCTTCAATGATGGTCTCAAACAATTTCAATGACCCTGCTTCTGCACATAGCACCCTAAACTCTCTTGGATCAGTTACTGGTTTACCCCCTTTGCCAAATTTTTTTGAACACTTTGATCTTAGTTGTGTTAGCTCTTGGTTTAGATCGCAGAATTTTGTAGCTTTACCCAAAAGATCTTCAAAAACTGCTTTATCAATAACAATATTATTATTTGCATCAATTTCCACTTCTTTCTCTATTTCTTTGTAATATTTTACATTGGTTTTGGGCTGAATTTCTAACAATTCTGATGCACTGCATGGCTCATCACTTTCTTGGGAGTCAATCCACAATTTTTGGCTTGGGCAGCTTAGGGTTTCTGTTCTCTCAGAATCATGTTCATCGGATATGTCTTGCATGACTTCTTCACACTGCTCTTCGGGTGAAACATCGAGATCAGGTTCAGCAAGTTCCATTGGTTCTGGGCATGATTGCTGCAAAATAGTTTGTTTTATCTAAATTTCAAATCTTGTCTGATCAGATTAATTTTTGTTCGTTTTAGCTTGGAGATGAATTTAACCCCCCCCCCCCCATTTGAGATGAACCAGGAGCTAATAACAAAGATCAAAGTGTTCACGTAAAGCCCGACACCAGCAAACCTTAAACAACAGATCTGTAGCTCAACTGCAGCACATGGCACTGACTTGCTATTGATCAAGAATATCTAATCAGCAAATTTAAACAAGGCAAAGTAAATCAACTGTCACAAAGCACCATAGTCAAACAATCGATATCTATTGATAGAGAAAGCACAATAAGTGGAGATTCAAATGAAAAAGTTATCAAGAAAAGTCAACACAGTCAAGGCTACTAAAACTTTAGTACTGGTACATCTTTTTTTAACAAATGAGAATTGGCAATATCACCCAAACAAACTAAGAGTATGGAGTGGAGAAAAAGAAAGTACCTCTACATTGGTAGAAACTGGAGCATCATTACATCTAAGGAATTGAGTAAAATCTCTCTTCATCTCTGCCTTCTCGATACATTTCTTGCAGACAAAGCGGACTTTGTGAGGTTTCAGGCCATTCTGCTTTGCTACATTCTTAAAAGCCTGAAGATATCGATTGTTTGGCACTGTTAAATCAATGTTTCTTGCATATCCTTTAAACCAAGTGTTGTGCAAAGCATTGCTGCACAACCTAACAAACTTTCCCATGCTGCCATCAACAGATGGAGCATCGAAAACGATTTAAACTAAGGAAATTTTGAACGAGTGTGTCTTGTGAGAGCCTCTAACAGATGAAAAACAGCAGCAGAGCGACAAGATATCGAGCCCAATTTTCCCGCCAAAAATGTACCCTGGTGAATTTCATTCATGAAAAACCTGACATACGTCTAGACGACCTGTAGATTCAACAAAATGAACAAAAATATACTCCCTTTGTTTGTAAACGAAAATATACTCCCTTTGTTTGTAAACGAAAATATTAGGCCAGAAGAGTCCCATGATAATAATCTGCATGTTACGAATTTAATCTTCGTTGACCATCATGAGAAGACTATGAAGCCAGGAAGCTGATCAGTGCATGCAAGCGTTCTGTTCTTTGCAGCCATCATCAAACAAGAAAAAAGGTGAATTTTTACTCGATGAAAGGTAACTTTGGAAGAACCATTTCACTCCACACAAATTTGTTGTGAAAGATGCTGCCATGATGAAACTACTTCGTGTTGAAGAAGAGTTTGACTTTCTTTGTCCTCCTTCTCGTGTTATCCTCCATCGCAGGATCGCGCCAATTTTAGAATATTTTTTCCGCGGGAAATTTTCAAATAATTAATTTTGAGGGGGAAGAGATAAATTTACAATTAATATCAAATTGATATGGAATTAAAGGAGCTAATAAAAAAGAATTCTCGTAAGGATTTTTGTGATTTTGGTGGCGAATTATGCTGTTCTTTTGGCGTGGGAGTCACCCTCCCTGATGCCTAGGCCCATCCAAAATACAATTGCGAAAGGATGAAATTTGAACGTCGCTGTAGAAAAATCTCATGAAGCGATTACTTAGGGCCGCGGTTATTTCACAAGTTGATCCCTTGGGAAGATGTTGCCCGAAACTGGCAGAGTTTCANTTTCATTATGTTATAGAAATGTAAAACATAACCTGGAGCAGACAATCAGATTCAACGCAACTAGATATTTACAACAGTAGAAAACAGTTTTTATTTTTCAGTGATGGAAGTCATAAAAACAGTTCTTATTTTTCACAAGGCAAAGCCTCACATTGCATTTGCAACACTTGATTCTTGAAAATCCACCTTTGCAATTCTTGCATCTGCCTTGATTTTCCTCAAAAACTGGAAAATGGCCAACAGCATCTTCACGGACTTCTGGAGGGGGAACAGGATTGGACCTCTTGTACCGTTTAGCTGCAACTTCCACATCAGTGTTGGATCTGCATCTTTTTGGTCGACCACGGGTAGGGGTTTCCTTTGCTTTGTTTGAAAACAGCAGGCCATTTGCAATTCTTGTCTGAAAGTGCAAAAGGCTTAGGACCTCCTTCTTTGGGACTCCCTTTTGCTCACAGTGACGGCGGTAACACAGCCACGAATTTACAATACTGAGGCCGATGCAATGATAAACTATGTGCATGTACCACTTCTTGGTTCCAAGTGTTATCCGATAAAGCGCCAACAACATGTCACAAAGATCTACACCACCCATGTTTGCATTATACTCTTGGACAATTTTTGGACACTGGATTTCAACATGCTCTTTAGCTGCTGCTGACCAACGACGAACTTGCTTTCCCATATCATTGCCTAAAAATGTTGAGGCCAATTGAACCATGCCATTGTCAAACCATCTTACTATTACAACATTGCTGTTGGCATCTACTTGATAGTCAACTGCACCTCTACCTTCTTTCTTGAGTTCCTTGTCACTTTTCAGATTCCTTTGTGCTCCTTTCAAACGATTTGCACGTATTGTTCCTGCAGACCATATCCCCTTTGACTTCAGCTCTTTTATTAGCTCAATACCTGTGAAAAGGTTATCAAAAAACACCTTATACCCTTGGTTATGAGGTATTCCTTTACAAAGCCTTAGGACCAAGTTACCAGTGGCCCCAAAGTCCCCAGTCTTCTTGTCATTTTCCTTTCCTGTGTATATTTCAAAGTCATAAATGATGCCACTTATGCCAGCTCTAGCCCACACTTTGAATCCCCATTTATGTGGCTTCTTAGGCAGATATTGCTTGATAGATGATCTTGCTTTAGTTGGTATAATTTGTTCGTCAATGGAATTGTTTTCTTCAATTGGAATCTTGTGACATTTCTCAAGAATTGAGTCAACCATGGGCCTTACCTTGTACAATGGATCATAATTGGGATCCCCTCTTTTTGGCACCTTAGAGTTATCATTCACATGAAAAAACCGCTTCAGGTTTTCAAAACGATTGACACTCATACTGTCTGCAATGGCTGCAATCCTTGTCCCAGGTGCCCAATACATTCGATATTGAGGGTAATGGAGGATTCCCATCATAACAAGGATGCCAAGGAATTTTTCCATTTCATCTGAATCTGTTTTCACAGATTTTCCTGTTTGTTGCACTGAGTACAAGTTTGTTTGTTCAACAATTCTAGACATCAGCTCTTTATAAAAAAATGAATTGAAATATTCTAAAGGGCTTGGAATGACCCCTGGTGGATCTGGAAAGTTTTCCCCTGTAAATGTAACTGTTTGTTGCATGGGCTCACGTCTACGCCATCTATATGAAGCTTTTCCTGGCTTTGCTGATACTGGCTGTTTTGATGGTCCTGCTTGCTCATCACTGCTGCTTGTCTCCCCCATCGTATCACTTTCATCATCATCTTCACTGTAATCACTAGCAAAGTTATCATCTTGTTCTCCAAAATCGCTCTCATCGTAAAAAATTGATTCTTTTACTTTGGTATGGGCAGTCCAGATGCTTTGACACTGGAGAAGAATATCCAATCGCTCAAAGAAAGTGCTGCCTGGAAGAAACCCCTCCATTTACAAGAATATGTCAATACCTACTGGGCGAGACATTTAACGGTAAGCAAATGCAGACCATGCTGGAGTACAGTTTATTTCTATAGAGCAGCTCTGTACTGTCCATTTTTCACAATAAGTTCCAGATTAAGACTGAGGTAGTTAATCAGCACATGCCATGAAACTTCTCAGTAGCAACTAAAGTGAAAAAAGTCTTACATTGTTTTCTGAAGAAAACAATATTTTGTGCAATGCATGATGGCAATTTTTACACCATGATCTATTATGAAAAGTTGCATTGAGTATGAAACGTAGTAGAAACAAAAGAAGAATTTTCCAAGATCTCCAAGGATGGGCAACATAGGGTATGCTGATGCTGGGTAAAAACCGTATTGGTCTAAAATTGACAACAAAATTTTTGATAATAATGATAATATCCATCTGTCACTTTCTGCTGTGGAAATATGACCATACTGAGATTTTCATCTATATTATTCTTGCAGAAGTGGGTTATAATGTATAGAGACACAAATTTAAGAGTCGCAGTTTACACCAACAATGGTATTGAAAGACAACACAAATGGCTCAAGTTTTCATACTTGGAAGAAAGGCGAAACAATTCAATTTCAGAACTCATTGATGTGCTCTTAACACAGTTTCTTCCAGATGCTTATAAAAAGTAAGTTTGAATTCTCTTCTAACATAAATTTGCATTATTAACCTAAATGTTCCATGAAATGCAATCAAACATACCAGACAAAATTTTGATAGAATTTGTAATTGTCAAGACATTATAAATTACATTGTTATGTCAACCCTAACCCTAAGTGGAACTTGCCACTGAAAAACTCAAAAGATTTAATTACAATTCAGGCTTGTGCACATTAAAACTATTTTCCTGCCTAAAACATCTTGAGAAAATGTTTGAGTTTTTAAGAATTCTTGTTTAAAAATATTTACAGTCTTTCAACCACTCAAAATTCTTATCAGAATGTAAAAAATCTTTACATAATTATCAAGATGTGCACATAGATCGATTAATACTTCAATGAGATCTGCATTTATAAATTTTAACGAGCAAGTAACTTTACTGTATGATTAACACAACACATGATTCACTTTATATTGACTTAGAGCATTGAAACTTTCCATTGGATTTTTACCACACTATGCTAAAAGACATTGTTATTTTAAAAGTGATCTCAGTGTTGATGAGATATTAAAAACTTCTTCTATACTTTTTCAGGTACTCAGAGCTCAGTATCAAGTCAAGTAACCGCTACAAGAAGTACCATAATGCTGTACCTCAGTTCTTGCACAACCGACCGAAGAGCCTTGTTACACACATGATGCATCACATGAAATTTGACTGCCCATTGGAAAAAAAACAAGGAAAGTATTTTCAGATACATATACAGTCAAAAGTGATGTTGGACAGCTTGAGTACCAAGTATGGATTGGATCAGGTGGATATTTACCAAATTGCCAGTGCTTGGACTATCGCAAAATAAGAATGCCCTGCAAGCATCTCTGTGCAGTAGTGAATCTACCTGGAGTTGGATGGGAAGCACTTGGGTCAAGTTTTTCCACCCATCCACTTTTCATACTTGACCCTGTGGTTGTGAATCTTCAAGAGAATCCAATTGAGAATGATTATATCGGCAAGTAAATGTCCAAACAATGGCTAATGAAAACAGTGATGGCCAGTCTTTAGAAACTGCTGATAAAGAAGGTAGAGCGCCAACTCCGAAGGCACTACCTACAAGGAAAATGAACAGGTCACGTCAAAAGTGTATCCCTGCACTGAAAAGCCTTCATGATAGATTTCTTCATAGCAGAAATCTTTTAAATCGGGAGTTCTCTTGCTTGGGGGAATCACAAAGTTGAATCATGCAAAGGAACACGCTGCCTATGCTCCGTTAAGTTCAACATACTCAATAAATACCATGCAAGTTTGCTTTCTGTGGTAGTTTAAAGACCACATGTAATGGGTGTCCCAAAAAAGTATAAAGCGTTTGAACCATTTCCTGCGGAGGAGCCTCATTTCCAAATATTTTTATCTTCAGGTGATGATACGACCTGGCATGTTGAAATCAGTTGAGTATTAGTGGAGTGATTCACTTATATTAAGGTTACTGCACTGGTTAATATGACCAAAAGTATCATTTTCAGTGTTTTCCTTTTATCAATAATGCAGGGTCGAAGCTACAATTTGAAACCCTCCCAGTCAATATCTAAGCACTGGAAGTAATGATAATTCTTAGTTAAAGATAAGAAACTAAAAGGTACAGTAGAGATTTGTTCCTAAATAGGAAGGGATTAACGATAATCACTTGACCTTCAAGATAAAATGATTACGTGTTAATCCACCTGTGGGATGTGGCATCTCCTGTTTATATAAGCTAATCGTTTCACTATTTCCATACAAATAGATACAAATTTTAGCACAGTTAAAAATTTTCAGTCATGGGTCGGTTCAGAACAGTAAATTGGTCGGCAAAGAAACGTAAGAAATCTATCCCATCTATGACACGGGCAACAGACATAGCAGCTAAATTCGACAACGGAAAGATGCTTTTATTAGCGGATTCTGAAAAGGGGTCATGGTATGATAAAACAAATCGGTTGGAAGGAAATTTTGAGGAATCTTATAGCGTGGAAACTGATGGCGAAAGTAGTGTTGGTGGGGAAACTGAAGAAGTAGATTGGGTAAAACCATCCGCAAGTCTTTACCTTGTAGACCCGGGTATTCTAGAAGCGCAACTGCAAACTGCTGCAATTTGTAAGGAGTGTTACGGGAGTCTACAAATTTTGGGGAATCAATGTATAAATGAACAGTGTCCATCACGTAGTGCTAGAAAACCTTTTTGCCATTAGCAAGATGAGTGGGTGAGCCTATGATGTTAACCGAGCTTCCGTACTGGCCTTTAGACTAATTGGAAAAGGGTTTTCCGCGGCATCAACATTTTGCAGTATTCTTGGACTTTCCCAGCCAATTTCAAAGAATAGATGGGCAGTACATACAAAAATCCTCTCAGAGAAAACTGATGAGGTACTTTCTACTTCGTTGTCAAAAGCAGCTGCTGAAGTACAAGATTTTAAAGAGGATGCCGGCCAAAGTGAACTTAATGTTGATGGTTCGTTATCAGTTGCTACGAGTTTTGATGGGTCGTGGGGTTCGCGTGGATAGTCATCTCGATGTGGTCTTGTTGCAGCAGCATAGACAGATACTGGAAAGATACTCGACATTGTTTGCAAAATAAATTCTTGCATTGAATGTACAAAGATGAAGCTGAGACGGGAGAAAAATGAAATCACTCAAATGGTATTTGAAACATGACGATATGTTCGAGTTAAACCACCAAGGCAGTGCACAGGTAATTTTCAGTTTTACGGATTTAGCTTGATAGATAACTTTTCACATGAATTTAATTAACAGCAAAATGCGAAAAGTTAAAGCTAATAACAATTACGATGTTCATGATATCAGTGAAGTCGGCCTCAAAATTGATCTCATGTGAGATCAGTCAACAAGTGAAATTGCTACCACAACCTTTCATCTTGTTGAATTCCCAGTCTTTCGTAGCTATACATTGGTTCATCGATAATCTTCATCGTTCTATATGCATGCCATTCATTTCATTTTTTTCAATTATTGCCGTGATAATCATTATCAATGTGCCCAAGAAATCCATTTGTTGATACCTATACACGTTATATTATTATTTATTTATTCCCTTTTTAGTCAATGGAAGCAGCTGGTGTACTTGATATTTACAAGCAATCCCTAGCGAAGCACAATCTCAGATACCTGCCCTTCGTTGGAGATGGAGATAGTAGATCCTATTCATCAGTTACCCGAGAATCGTCTTATGGTCCGTCAGTCTTTATCCCAAAAGAGGATTGCATCTCCCACGTCACAAAAGGAATGGGGACTAATTTGCGAAATCTCACGAAGGACTTGAAAGGTATGTAAACAATTGCCCTTTTATGGCTGAAAAAATAATTTACTTTTACATTTCCAGAGTAATAAGAAGGTTCACTCCTTATATTAAACTTTGTACTGTTATACGTGCGCAGACATGCTTCAGGTAAAGAAACAACGTTTTTTTAGATATTTTTCATGGTACTGACTGTATAATTTGTATTTTATTGAATTTAAATGCAAACTTTACAGGAAACAAAATACATAAAAATAAAAAAGAAGGATTCCATTAATTTTACTGCAACTGAAAGCGAGGTTTACCGATAAGAAGGATACAGAGATTATCCCTGCTGCACTCGCTACACTACAGTACTTCGTGAAAGGAACAAACAAGAAAAATCATGATGAATTTATATTTTCTGTTTGTTTTCAAATTTTTACTCAAAGAGCTTCCTTGAGGGAAGAAGACTAAGTAAAATTGACAAAACAGATATTGATGGATTGTTCTCTTTTCATGCAAGAAATTAGAAGATGGCAAAGGAATAGGTGGTGCTGAAAGACTAAGCCTGCAGCGCATTGACACCATACAGAATTTCTATGGTCTGGTGACAAGGAAAAATAAGGGGAACACCGATGCAATGGCCAGAGGGACAAGAGCGATATTGAAGCATTATTTAGCTGGTCCCATAGCACAATGCCACAAAGACTGCCCTGATGGTCCTACGTCTTGGTGTAGCTACAAGCGGGATATTGCTACCAAAGAACACACCCACAAGCCAATTAAAAATTCGCTTGCTCTGGCAATTGTAACAGCAGTACGTCAAATCTTTCAAAAGCTTGGTGATCCGGCTTTTTTGGCAGGGTGCGAAGGGTGTCTAACTCAAAATACACCCCCCAGTAACGACCCCGCCGGGCATTAAAATGACAGCGGGGAAAATTCCGAAATTATAAATTTTAGACGGGGATCACAAAAATCACGGCGGGGAAGAGCAAAATTTCGGTGGGGAGAATTAAGATGGTACCTATCATGATATATCTGCTAAATCGCTGACTTATCGAAAGAGGAAAGAAACATGTTCTGCAGTGGCGGGATGGCCCACCGGCCCGTGGGCCCTCATCAAAATTTGGCAAAAATGGCCCCCTTTTCGCTGAAAAAGGGCCCCTTTTGCAAAAAAAGATATATTTTTCTCTTTGATGTCCCCTTTTGAATTATGGACATCTCACTATACACACCCAAACTCTGGTTTAGAGGTGGAGTCAAATTTGAACTTTAAAGAATAATAATTCAACTTTGGAAGCACCAATATCAATAAACATGGCACCTATGTTCAAGTTAACTTTTCAGGATTTGTTTAAAACCTATCGCGAATCGATAGGAGCTAAATTGGCATCGCTTGCCCTGATCAAACCTGTTACCTTTTATTTAGGACACCCAGTATACCGCGTGCGTCAAAAAAAACTATCCACTTTTGACAGACCACGATAAATCGTTCACTGGACTGATTTTGAACATTTATGACTTAATCTTTGCTAAAATTCATAATTAGATTCAAGGACTTTTGTAACATTTTTAGTCTTCTTTTTCTTGAGCTGTAATCGGGTTTCTTAAAATTTTCGGTCTTGAAAACGCTGAAAACGATAACAACACATCGATCAATTTGTCAAAATACTCAACATGATATGAATGGACAAAGAGAAAACTTTTCGTGGCGATTTGGGGATTTAAAAATCGATTAGTTATAATCTGCAGCACAAGCCTTAGTTCAACGTTGGGAAAATGCAGTAGTATATTCTTTTAATGAAGAAAATGATGTGGGATGCTAATTTATAAAAAATCTGTTATAAAATGGTCAAAATTCTATTTTAGCACTGGCAAACAA
>REGM01000172.1:490516-538046 GCA_004194415.1 Aurelia aurita
GGCCAACTTGAACATTGAAGTTTCTCTGGTGATCAGTGATCTGGTAATTATATTTTTCGAGAGCTAAAGTTTCTCAAAATATTTCTCAAAATGACCCTGGTATCCATTTGATAAGAATATAAATTAATCTGCTGTTTATACTTTGAACCAAAACAACCGAGAAAGACGAAACTTAACAACGGAAGTTGAATAATGTTTTTAAGCCTGAATGTGTCATTTTTCAGAAATATGAAACTAATTGTCATTGTATTGTTTAGAAGCAACCTCGCCACAGAACCGAGCAATGTAAATAGAGGCTAGTTGGTTGACCCCCGTGCTAAAAAGTGGCCATGCGACGATGTAATAAATCTAGCTAAATCCTTTGTTCATCATTCTTTTGTTTATTGATGGCTTGTCAACTGAAATTGGTCGCAGTGTAGACGAAAACCTCACTTAGAGAAAGTCCCCCTGTTTCTTACCCAGTTAGTTTTTCAGTGTACGTTTGAAACGAGGACATCGCTGCGTAGGATACCCGAGGCGTGGGCGCCGCAGGCGCAATTCAATTCGATTCGCCATGCCGAAGAGACAACACAACGTAAACTTTCATTTCTAACATGCAAATACGGTGCATTATTGCCCGTGTAATGACACGTGCAGAGCTTGCTATGTTGTAGTTTTTGAAGGCTGCTGTCAAACGATTGTAGGACTCCTCATCGTCTCCCAGCACAATTTCAAAATTTGACATGCATGCGTGTTTACCGTCATCGTCAGCTTTCAAAGCACAGAATCCCAACAGTTCATCCGTTTCTTGTGAATATGAGACCATTTGCTTTATTGCAGTCTCATCCTCGGCCGTGAGCACTGGCACTTTGCTGCTAATGTTGTTCTTTTGCATTAGGCCTTTGTATAAAGAAACAAACTGCTCCATGTTTTCCTGACATGGGGTACTCTTCAAGTTTAAACTGTACTGTTTTCTCCAGTAATACACAGTGTTAATACCTGGACCGTCCAGGTTCTGGGAAACAAGCTGAGCAAGTGTAGGACCGCCAAGGATCAGCAACATTTCGTGAAATTGTTTGGTGGAATGATTAAACCTACGACCCTTTGGGCCTTTAGCATGGAGATTTTTTGCAATTGATTCCAACATGTCAACAAGTATATTCTTGTCCTTTAGTTTTCCATCATTTACTGCAGTCACAAGTTTGTGAGCAATTGACCCCATCCTTCCACTCTTTGCAAAATAATTTAACTTCTCCTTCAACGTCCTTGTGCTTATTTTTAATCTTGCTGTCTTTGATTTCTCCAAGAACAAATTGTATCTGAGACTCTCCACTTGTTTTGATTGTCGCCTTGATTTTTCAAGAAGTTCAGTCTTGTTTAGAAAATCTGTTCTAATTGAACCTGATCTATCCTTTGAGATTCTGAGTTGAAGTCTTTTTCGAAAAGACAAAAGCTTTGTTATGCTTGAGCATTCTGAACAAATTTGATTTGAGCGACTGGTCATACTGTTACATTTAAAGCTACGAAATGTGCCTTTGTAAATTTCACTCCCAAACTTAACGGTCTTATGAGGCTCTGCATACCAGCTCTCCACACCATTATCCATACCAGGATGAAGATCATCAATTAGAATCTTTGGATTTACTCTCGTTACCTTGCCTGTAGAGTCACTAAGAACACACTCTTCCTCGTAAAAACCTTCACAAACCTTTGAATCTAGTCATAAATTCTGCTCTTTTCTCTTTTTACTGATTGATTGGCCAAAAAAATCATCTACTCTCTTGATATTTTTCTTTAAATTATACTCTTTCTTGTGTTGTGGTGTACCCTCGTGTTGCTTTATATTACTTAACAACAATTTGGAAGAATTTGACTTTCCAAAAGATTTTCCACATGGTCGGCATGTAATTACCCCCTCCTTCTTGATGATATAGACCGTCTGGTCCAACTCACTCAGAGCAGCTGTTGCTGCTGTATTTTCTACAGATTCCATTCCATGGTGGTCAGCCATCTTAGCATTATGCCTTGCTCTGTTTATGTGCAACTTAAAGTTTGTCATTCCCAGTTTAACTAGAGCCCCATCGCCCTGTTCCGATCACTGAAAAAGAAACCATGAGTTACTTAGCCTAAGAAAATTTTATCGGAAAAGTTATTGCTATTGAATTATTCGTAATTTCATGGTTTAAGATATAAAAACCAGTTATTGTAACTTTAGCCACCGTCTTCCGTAAAATCGTTGTCGAAAGACACATCGGTAAAATCGCGATATTTTCATTCCATCGCCCTGTTCCGATCACGCAAGTTCACGCATGAATTTCGAACAGCAACACCGCAGATGGCTCAAGAAAGCGCAGTTTCCAGATGAAATGGATGCCATACAGATAACAGAAGATGTTTAGCTCATGTTATCGTTTGGAAAGTAACATTTTGCCTCTTTATTCGTTCAATAACACCACAGTCAAATTTACAATTGAAAGTTACAGGCTTTTACAAGATAACTGGCAACACTCTAGCATAGCAGGACAGCAAAATTTTTGTTATCCCAGTGAGTATGGAGATATTTCATAGAGTCTAATACAGAGAGGACCGTTCTTAAATTGAAGGGGTTAAATGAACTAGGAGACCTCTAAACAGGCAAAAGGTAATGTTAAGTTAGGTAGGAAAGGGGTTCTTTTTGAGGAATTAGCGAATTTGTGCCTACCATAAATACAACTTAGCATCAAAAATTGAAAATAAATTTTTAGGAATTTATTTTTCCTTGAAAACATCAATTCTCATTGCCCCCCTCCCATTCTTCAATGCCCCCTAGCATTAATTCAGACCCTACCTCATAAACATCCTAAATCAACGGAACCCCCTGGTGAGGTTTCTTTGTTTATTTCACCTTCCACCCCGTCTCTTCATTGAGAGAGAATTCATTCACTTGCAACCATTCACAGGATTCGAAGCCAAACCTCCTGATCGGAAGAGGGCGATTTGTAGCCTATCTGACTGCAGTTAGAAATTTACCCCCGGCTGGGAAGCCGGAGATATTACGATCGAGATTCTTTTGTAAATATCCGTTTAGAGAGTTGGAGTAAAGGTTGAAATGTTTTGACTGCGGTTCTGGTGAACAGTAGTAGAGCAACAAGAGAAGATATAATTGCTACAAGGAAACACGAAGGGAAAAATGGCGACTACTTACGATTCCATCACAGGTAGGCCCTTTTCAACTTCTCATATCGTTGGATTCACACGCCAGAAAAACGTAAACCACATCTGAACATGAAGCTCATGGCGTCAGCAAAGTACTTTTTCGCACGCTTTTTTAATTGGAAGACCCAGTCCCCTTGTAAACAAACATCGCGCGATTGTACACGAAAAGCGCTCACAGCAGCCTGTGATCGGAACAGGGCGATGGGGCTCTAATCCCAGGGATATTTTTTCTTCACAGTAAATGCAAAAAACACTTGCTCTCTCATCTTCTACTGACACCAAATGATGAAGTCCCTTGGAACGCTCAATAGGTGTCCGCAGATTATCGCATTGTATTTGCAGTTTTCCCTGAGCTTGGCATGCTGATAAAAAAAGCCTATCTTACAAACCTAAATCTATAAGTATGGAGAAGGCAGAGGCCGATAAAATTCTTTTCTTCCTGGGAACGGCAAAAATTTCGTCAAAAATTCCTGCGAAAATTTTTTTGATTTGACAATGATTTAGTGGATTGTACAGCGTAATTCGCGCAAGTTGTAGGTAGAATATAGTTCACATGCTACTTGGTTAGATTTAACATGTTCATAATCCAACCACTTAAGGTTTAAACTCGACAAAACATAAAACAAACACTTATATTGCACACAAGTTACAGAATGAACGCTAGGTTGGTAGCTCAAAAATAGGCACAATAATTATAGAGCTCTATAGCAAATGTTAAAATACAAGCCTCTTTAACAAAATTCTGCTTAATTGAAGTTACTTTAGCTATTCAATTTTGTTTTCTTGATAACAATTATAAAAGGTTCTTGTGTTTTGACGGCGGTATACAAATTTAGGATTTTTTCAAAAAATTTCCTGCGGCCTAAAAATATTGCCAAAAATTTCCTGGGAACGGCGTTCCCCTGTTCCCACACTTTATCGGCCTCTGGGAGAAGGAATAAGAACTTTAGTTAAGATTTTCTATGAGTGTTTTATTATGTATCCAATTTATCATGCTATTATGCATGAGTCAAATCGATACCTGGCCATCCCCCCCTGGCCACCCCCGGGCATTTGACCATGTATACGATCCCAGGGGCGGGGAATTTGAACCAAATATCAGAGCGTTTTCAACCTTATTGGGCCATTTTATGGCCAAATCTATATTTTAAGGCTGCAAGACCCCGGGGGGGGGTACTTAGTATATTTTTCCGACGGGGACGTGCCGTTTTTCAGGGTATCGTTTTCGCCTCTTTTTTCTAGCGCCGGGTATCGAAAGAAGGCAATTTTTCTAGAGCCGGTTGTCAAAAGGGTGTATTTTCTTAAAACAGGTTGTTGCTTGGCCAGATTTTTACGTTTTTGAGTGTACTTTTCGACGATTTTTTCTAGAATCGGCTATCGTTCGGAGGGAAACATTCTGGAGCGGGGTAAAAATGTTTGTCTTTGGTGGGCACGCCCCCGTACAATTGAAAGTCAAGTACCCCCCCCGGGTGCAAGACCGGGGCATTTGATGGGAGTTCGCTAGCCAAGGGCGGGGAATTTGACCACCAAGAATGAAAAAAAATCAAATGCCCGGGGGTGGCCCGGGGGTGGCCCGGGGGTGGCCCGGGGGGGATGGCTAGGTATCGATTTGACTCGTGCATTATGAGCCAGACTTCCCAAAAGTTTATTTCTAATCACTTTAGAAATATTTTTTTGGATAAAAAGAATGCATCAATAATATATCTATAGATGTTATATTATCATTGAAATATGTATGTTCTTAAATCTAGCAACTATGGAGATAGAATTTACAAAAGATTTGTCCTTTTCTGTGCATTTAAACATATGCGCTTGATGTTTTTCAAACTCAATTTAATTTTTGAGACCACTATTACATCATACTGTATTGAATTCAATGAACTCATTAGCTGCAAAAAGTTTCTGCAACAATGGTAGAAATTTCTTTATCTGGAACGAAATACTGAATAGATGGTCAGAGTGACAATCAAAAGCTTCCTGGGGATAAATAAATATGTAGAGCATACTTGATGAAGAAGTTGGACCAATTGATTCACTGTTATTCAAACTCTCCCCTTCAGCACCTGAATGTGGAGAAACAAATTCTTCATTTCATCTAATTTTTATATATTAAAAATGTTAGGTAGCAATATACTAACAACAAAGAAGGAACTAATGACATTCTAAGCTTGAACAGAAATATTATTGGCAATGGCATATATTTTCCGTTACTTGATTACTATTGGAGACATATCTGCAGAAAATACTTTATTTAGGAATTCTGTAAAAATGGTCAGTTTGACAAAGAAAATGTTCTAGTTATACAATATATGTAGGGCCTACCTGATAAAGAATCTGCACCACTTGATTTATTGTTGCCACTAGAATTTCCATCTTTCATCAAACTTTTTTCTTCAGCACCTGAATGTGGGGCCAGAACAAATAATGACATTCTCATATGCTATCTACAGTACATGAGTATCTAAATAAATAAGTAAAACTAGACTAACAAAAAAGATTGAAAACTTTTGCACCAATGTGACCTGTATCTTCTTTATAATTGTTATTTCTTACAGCATAAATGGCTGAATTAATTAGTAGATATTTAATTTCCCAATATGATATTATTTGTTATATACAGTATACAGAGATGTATGTATCATCATCATCATCATCATCATCATCAATAATTTATTTACAGTAGGCAAGAAATAGAATAGCTAATTTACAGCTAATTAAGGCCTACAATGTATATTTGTACCACATGATTGTAATAGCCCATTCATGATAAATATATTTCACCATGTCAGCTATGCCGAATGATTACAAATATAAACAGAACTGAGTATATAAATAAAAAAAGCTGCAATCACTTGATGTCACTTTCTAAGAAGCTTGGAAATTTTCCTGGGACATCTAATATATTTTCTAGTCTGATAATCAGCAAGTTTGGTATGTATGCTGAGGCCTGCTGAAAATATCCATAAAATTTATATATGAAGGTTTCAAACCTTTTAATGCTGTATATACCGTATGATCTTTATCAATAAATATTCAACATTTTGATACCTGATAATGATATTTCACTACATTCAAACAAAATTTTAATGAGACATGAGATACATGAGATTCTCGCAGTCCTAAGCTCGGCTCGCGACTTTATTTATCACGCTCTTTGTTACAGTTTCTTCCGTAGCAGTAGGCCTAGCTATCCTGCAGTCTGCCTCAAGGTGGATGTCACGTGAAGTTACGTGAAAATGCCCGCGAATAAAAACAACTGATGAGTTTTGAATGAGTAATTTTGCGTTATCGCAAATCTCACGTGACATCTAATTTGAGACGAACTTTAGTCGATTTAACGACCTCATAACATAAAGACGCGATGGCCATAATAGTACACAGATTAAACAAATGATTAAAGTCATCGAGGAAGGAGTTAAGGAAGGTGGGGTTATAAAGTAAACACTCAATTAATTTCCTGATATTGAATAGCATTGAATCAACGAAAAGTATTCATATTTGTATTCATTATAATGATTTACATAAACATACCCATGACTTCCAAATTAAGTATTGATTAGCAAATCAAGCCAATATCTACATGTCTACAATTCAACAAGCATAGAATAAATGAGGAGGAGGATCCGTGATAATCCATTAATGAGACCGTGACAACCTTGAATTAGCACGATATGCATTGATTAGACTTGAAATAAAAGGACAGTGTGCTGAACGTGAAAAACAGTTCCTGTACTGTACTGCTTCTACTAGTACTGAAGTCCTACAAGTGCTACGAGAGTTTAAACACCAGCAAAAATGGCTACGCAAAATATCGAAACTGAAATGACTTCCTTCAAGATCTTGGCAGGAATAAACCCACCAGAAGACAACAAGGAAAGTGAAAAGGTGCGCAGTCGGTCGTAGTTTTAATTTTGCTGTTTTAATTTTTCGTATTGAACTTTTAAGATTTGTTCATATCTGAAATTCTGGGAAACAATACGATTTTTGAAAAAATTCACATTTGATGCATCTAAAAAGGATTTCAACGTCACTGCTCAATGAGACAGCTATCAAAAGATGTTGAATGATCGCTTTTAACTTACACTCCCTTTAGGAACAAGAAGACACAGTACGAGATTCCGTTGCTAGTCCTGTCACAGAAGATTTTGACGATGCCAACCTTGGAATAATTAACGTGGTTCCTGGTCCATCTTCAGCTACTGCCTCTACAACCCCTCTCCCTCAAGCGAACTTACTTGCGCAAATGAAGGAAGTGGCAGCAAAGAAAACGAAATGCAGTCACTGCTCCGAGGCTTTTAAGAGAAAATACGATCTTGATGCGCATGTCAATTCCGTTCATGCAACGCCTACAAAAACCAAATGCGAGAACAAGTGCACCTTTCCGACATGTGACAAGCGTTATGCAACAAAGGACCGATTAAGGGAACATGTCAAAAGGGTGCATTTGGGTACTCACAAAACGCACATCTGCCAGTACTGTCAAAAACCATTCGAGAGAAAGGGCAAGATGGAGAAGCACATGGCATCGGCGTGCACAAAGCGCCCTGTAGCTTCATTTACAGAACATTTATAAAACATTCTACTAACATTCTTTTGATATTTTTAATTATTCCTTGCTGTTTAGTTCCAAGTTAATATGCTATAATTTTAGATAAAATTTTTTATGAGCCTTTTTTAATCTCACCTGACCTAAAATTGAATCCAAATTAAACTACAAAAAGGACAGTCAATAGTCGATCGATTCGGAGGTACTTGAACAACATTCACTAACGAAAACTATTTAGAAAGATTTCTGTTTGACACTGGTTATGGCAAATCGTCTGAAACAATCCTAAAAACAGTGAACTAGAATATGAACTTTGAATGTGTTTGAAATAAACCAATGAAAATCTCATCGAACTTTTAAAGATGGTTGATTAAAAAGTGGCAAAATTTGGCACAATGTAATATGTAATAGCTTATTTTGAACAGTTTATAGACTAGCCCAGGTAGTTTAGTTATAGACGATTTAATGCAACTTCTTAACTGAATATAAGGCGAAAATTAATTTCAAATTGTTCCTTACCTAAGTCATTATTTGCTATCAGACTTATTACATCGCCCCACTTCTACCCGACGCATAATTGGCATAGCCAATCCGTAACATCTTCACTATCGATATTTATGCAACATTTATGAAATAATTTAATTGGACATCTCATCGACGAGCATCTGATAAGTTCATCAAAATTTGATGTTCTAAGACATGTGCAGCACTGGCTTCCTTCCTCTTCAGCAGCTTTGCCACTCTCGATGCAATCATCGCAGAACCAATCACCACTAGGAGTGCTGAACAAGTTAACGCATTTCAGATGGTACCATTCGTTTGGACAGTTTTCAACGCAATTGCAGCCGATCATATCGTCAAAGTCTAAAGTTAAGGAAAGAGACCAAATAAACTACTGTAGGAATGTATCTCGACAATTGTTTGAGAGCAAAAATGCAAGATTTTTTTTATAAGAAACGGATTATCAGAAAGTGTCGGCAAATTCTTTGAAAAATTATGAAAAACATGCACAGGTTTAAATATTGTCAGAAAACTTTTGCAATTCTTTGATTTGATTTTCCCACGACATTAAAAGCAGTCACTGTGTAATCGAAAATTAATGAGTTCGGTTCTGAGCTGAGTATAATAAAATCATGTCAAGGCTTGATTCAAGATCTGATTGGGTACCTGGAAAGTCTTTTGACAAAACATAAATAAAGCCTTCAGCTATAGGTTGATGTTGGATTAGCCGCCATATCTGTAGTCTGACACTGGATTACAGTGACGCTAAAACCGCAACTTATAATTAGAAAGTTTATAAAGAGCAATCACAATATTTTCGAGCACTCATGGATTTAGAATAAAAAAACCATAACTTTTGGTCACTTAAAAATCACTTTTGGAGAACTTTTGGTCACTTAAAAATCACTTACCCTGCTCGTTTCCGCATAAACACCAGTGATCTTCTCCTTTACACCTTGGACACACGTATTCTCCTTTGGGTATTTCGTCCTCAGACTCAAAGCCAACACAACTCTGGTGGTACCACGTTAGGCGACAATCTTCCTTATCACAGCCAATAAGGTGGTCTTTTTCTGCATTTGCTCTACAGAAGCAGTATTTTGTGTCGCTATGCAAATCATCTTGGTTTTCTTCTTCTTCTCCTATAGAGTCGACGTCACCTTGTGCTAGCCGGCAGTAGTGGAGGTCTGGGTCGTTTTCATCCGTCCATCGTTTTTCTGCGATGACTTTTCTTTGAAACGATTTTCGTAGATTTGAATAGCACCTGCAAAACAATTAGGCCCCAAATTAACAGCTTGAAGGTTCCTGCATGCTTCAAATGGTTGTTCTTACATGAAGATATTGCGACCCTTCAAAACCAATACACTTGCATCAACAAAATCAATAAAATGTATGAAATTTTAGATCAAAGAAAGCTAAAAATATGACTCATTGCGAAGGAATTTGTTGTTTTAAGTCGAGGGGAAACTTGAAGTGTGTCACTCCGTAAGACAACGTAAGAAAAGAGTACGATAAATGTGGGCGAGACAAGGATTCCTGGAGGATTTCAGGGATTTCTCAGGGGAAAAAAGAAGCTAAACTGCTTTGTGCCCTTTGTTTCGTGAACTTTGTAACTAGCTAAGAATTCCACCTTTAATATCTTCAAGAATTGTTGGGGTACGTATTAAAAATGATCTACTACTACCAACCTGGAGGTATATTCTGGGACTGCATAGTATATATTGCCACTTTCTTGGCGCCGGTAGCATATACCAATGTAAAATGTGGTTGTTAGCAGCTCGCTTTCAATAAGGAACTTTTTCCTCGGACCTCTTAACTGTAAAACCTCCACCAAATGGTTTCTCTTGGTGAGAAAGAGGTCACCACCTTTGATGCGTATTTCGGTGTTCCTTTCTGGCTCGGGATCGTCATCAGCTTGCCGAAATCGGAAGATATTCCTGAGCCCAGACATTCTTTTATCCCCTCGTTGTTTAAAAACAGTAACATAGGCACTGACAGTCATTTCATGACCACCAGCACTTAGTTTGGGTGCTACTCTTCCTGATTTCTGTCTTTTTTTGGCATTTTTTGTTGTTGAGGATGCTTCTTGCTCATTGCTATTCTTTGGGTGGCTATCGCTTGAGGTCATTGATAACAAATCAACCATTGATGTCTCCGAACTTTCATCAACTAGCTCCTCTGAGAGCTTTTGCATCCTATCTGCTGGAGTTAAGATTTTATACATTGGCTCTTCTTCGATCATTTGGTGCATTCCAAGTTCTTTAAATTCTTCTTGGATACGGATATCTGCCTCTTCGAATGATTTTAAGAGGTCAGAGATGGTCCAAGTATGGTCATTGAAACGCATATGATCTGGGTTATCGGGGCTAACTTCTCTTGGGTGACACCAGTCACGAACATTTTTCTTTGCTCGGCCTTTTATCAGTCCCTTCTTTGCAATGATCTGTTGCGTTAGAATGCGCTTTGTTCTATGCATATACTCAAGAGTAGAGAACTCGTCGTCATTGCCATTTAGGAATCTAATGCAACTATAATAGCTTTCAAGCGGGTATTCAGACCATTTCCAGGGAAGAAATGGTTTGTTGGGGAAATATAATTTGAAAACTATGGCCAAATGAACCATTCCGCTTGTCATCACAATGGTATCTCGCATCAGTTCCTTTGTTATAAAGTGCTGACTTGAGTCCAAACCTGACTTATCAACCCAAAGCTCCCAAAGGTGAATAGCTTTTGTGACGTAATACATTGCCTGTATACGTTCAACGATAGTCATTTCTGTTTTCCACCATGCCTGGAAACCGACTTTCCCAAGATTGACTAAAAATAGGGTACCCTTTGCCCACGGCTGTTGCTCAAGACACTTCACCCAGCTATCAGATATCATACACTTAACTGACTTTTGATCGGACTTATTGTTAACGTCAATGTCCCTTTTTATCAGGCCAAATTCAGGACCACTTTCATAAACCCTATGTATATCAGAAAATTTAGCCATGTAGTTGCCCAGTAACAATGGCTTCCTTGAAAGGAGTGATGACTTAATAAGCTTTCTGAGCCAGTGGCATTGATTTTGGCAGCATATGTTCGAGTAATTCCCCCTAGAACTGGCGAAACACAGCAAAATATATCCATACAGCATCGCAGGCCAATGAAAAACCTCACGGTTGTGGCAAGATTTGGGGAGTATGGATCATGTGGGGCAGAATTTAAATGCATTGCAATTTGAGATCGTTTTAGCTCCTCTGGTCGAAAAAATAATGAAAAACATCGTAACTCGTTATTTTTGGTATTTGCCACCCGTTTTTCTTCGCATCCTCGGTTATTTTGTCAGCTTCATTGGCTAAAAAGCTAGCCGTCACTTTATTACTCTCGTCGTTTGGGCAATACCCTGCCATTGTCATCATTTGATTTCTGAAACGTGCATCACCATCAGCAACAAATTGTATAATAGGGATGTGACAATAGCTCAGCATTTTTGTCAAGTTGTATGTGTACAATTTGTGGTCTTGGTTTTGCAAGAATCTGTTGTTGGTGGAAATCACGGCTATTTCTGTGACAGGAGTGTGAATCGTTGCAGAATTTATTGCCAAAGAGAACACATACGTCAACCTTGGTCTCCCGATCGCCTCAGCCTCTGCAAAGTGCCTGTCACAGACAAGCTTTGCTGACTCATCTGGCAAAGATGGAAAAGATGGTATCGTCTCTACTCCTATTCCGTTTTTGCCATCCATTGCTATAGCTCGTTGCCAGTCAGCATGACTTTCAAACTGTGCATAACCAATTAAGTATTGCATTTTGTCGCATTTTATTTTCACGACTGCTGCGATGGACCTCCTAACATTTTTGTCATACTGCAGCTTCAACTCATTGAAAAATTCCTGTACATTAAAGTCATGTTCAATATTCCTTAGAAAAAATAATCTTAGCAAAAAATAGCAAAAACATGACTCAATGAGTGCTTGCCTGAGAGGAGTCATGTCCCAGGCACTATTTTCATATGTATTAATGCATGAACTGTCGGTAGCTGTTTCTTGAAGAACTCTAGCTATTTGTTTGGTTGGAAAATTTTACGTGTGCTGCTTGCAGAAGAGAATTCAAATTTTCAACCTCTGAAGTTAATTCCTCATACGATTTCAAAAGGACGTTCTCTTTGGCAATTCTAACGTTCCTGTTGTGCAGATCAGATTGAATGGTGATGTCAGCTACAGACAATTTATGGCTTATTGATGTAAGTTTTGTGAAGTTGATTCCTCATAAAGATTTGTCAGTCAATCATGTTTTGCTGTTCCCTATTGTCTCTTTCTAGGTCATAAATTTTCTTTTTTTGAGAAAATTCTTGGTTGTAGTAGGCTTTCCTTTCTACTACCCTTGGTTGAGAATATCCTACACTGTCTTTTTCTAGACCACCTGGAGCTGTACAGGGAACGGGAGTTTGTGCAAATGCAGTGTCCGACACTTTTGGTGGTATTCCCCATAAAGAACACAATGTTGGTCTTCCCGCCTCTTTCGCTTTCTCACTTTCTTCATTTAGAAGTTGCCTTGTTGATTTACGCCCTAACTTTGGGTTTACTGTCACTTTCACACGAAGGGGTCTTTTAGATTTCTAAAGAAAGAATGAATTTACCCTCAGACTCAATTTGAATTGAAGTTTGCATTTGCATTGTTTACATTTTATTTCTTCTTAAGGACAGTAAATAATTATATCTAGACTACAATTAGGGTGCTTAATCCAAGTCTAACTGCCCCAGTATATTCTATGGGTCTTGTTGAAGTTTTAGTAAGCTCTACTCTCATTGGTCAATTTGAATTTTCTCATTTGCATAACAATAGGGGCTAATTTGATAAGATTTTGCCCAGCTGGTTATATCTATAATTATCTAAAGACACAGACATTTGTATCACACATTCACACTCAGATATCTGAAATCAGGGTTTCAAGGGTTTCAAGGGTTTCAAGGGTTTCAGTACTTAAGACACAAACATTTGTATCACACATTCACACTCAGATATCTGAAATCAAGGTTTCGAGGGTTTCAATGGTTTCAAGGGTTTCAGTACTTAAGACACAAACATTTGTATCACACATTCACACTCAGATATCTGAAATCCAAGTTTCAAGGGTTTCAGTACTTAAGCCACAAACATTTGTATGACACATTCGCACTCAGATATCAGAAATCAAGGTTTCAAGGGTTTCAGTACTTAAGACACAAACATTTGTATCACACATTCACACTCAGATGTCTGAAATCGAGGTTTCAAGGGTTTCAAGGGTTTCAAAGGTTTCAGTACTTAACCCAGCCCTCCCTAGCTAAGTTGCCTTTTAACCCCGTTGATTTACTTCAAGACACAAACATTTGTATCACACATTGGCACTCAGATATCTGAGATCAAGGTTTCAAAGGTTTCAAGGGTTTCAGTACTTAAGACACAAACATTTGTATCACACATTCCCACTCAGATATCTGAAATCAAGGTTTCAAGGTTTCAAGGTTTCAAGGGTTTCAAGGGTTTCAAGGGTTTCAAGGGTTTCAGTACTTAAGACACAAACAGTTGTATCACACATTCACACTGAGATATCTGAAATCAAGGTTTCGAGGGTTTCAAGGGAAGTACTTTAATCACGTACTCAGGATTGAATTGTTGGAATCTTACGAATAAGCAAGGTGAGGAGTACGCAGATGGTGGAAGACCTTCGAAAATAAACATTCAACTAAAGGAGTCGGCGATTCAAAAGTTGGTTATTGGTTACACTTCTAAAGGTGAAGCTTTGTACAATGAATTCGCTGCTCCACAAGGAGGTGAAGAAGAAGAGGAGAACAATCCACCACCATCGAAGAAAAGTAGGGTTCTCGAAAGTGAGTTTTCCGAGCCAAAACCAGACAAGAAGGAGAACTCAAGGAGTAGGCGAGTTCTTTCAACGATTGGAATGAGTGGAGCTGAAGGAGGAGTGAACGTACTACCTCCGAAAATTCCTACGGGAAATGTTGGAGTAGAATCATCGACAGTTCCTCTTTTTGAAGTTCCAACTAACGCGGTTGATGTTGATGTTGAGACGATGATGAATGATGAGACTTGGATGTCGGTTGAAAAAAGAGCTGATGCAAGAGAATCCTTTGAGAAAAGGGTTGAGGAAGCACAAGCCCTGATTTTGTTGAAAATCATCATGTCCAAGGCTCGAGAATATTGTGCTGGATGCAACCACAAAGTAGCCATAGTTCTCCAGCATGTATCTGAAGGGAGGACTTTCAACAATAGCCTCAGTGAGCACATTAAAACTCCCGTAGTCAAAGGTCATCTCACAGATTGTATGATGGGTGACTTTGTAAAGTTCTTCATATTCCATGCTTCGTTTGTGAATCAGATTTTGACAGATCGTGGATTTGAGAGTTTCCTTGGTGAAGTTTTTCAAGAACTAGGCCTACCATCCACCACGCCAGGAGCGATCAGGGAAGAAGAGGGACTCGAGGAACACACAACAAAGGTATGTCAAGAGAAATTCGAGTTGACATATCATTTGCTGGTTGCTGTTCTCAAGAAGCACCTGCTCTTCAGTTGGAAGCTCCAATGAAAACTTGCTCTGGAGCTGTTGGTCCTGCTTTGGCAGGACCATCAATTACAGAGAAACTGTTGGAGGAGCATTCTGCCACAGCTAATGGAGTCCAGGCTGTCCAATTTGAGATGATCCAACAACAAAATGGAGAAGCATTGTTGCCACCTGGGATGCTCAGTAATATCCTGCAGCAAACATCTTTTGCCCTTCTGCAATCTGAACTGTGACTGTCGAAGGAACATATTTACAGGGAATTCAGCCAATCTACCCCAACATATGATCCAGTCCAGTTCATGCAATTGTGCACAGACTGTGGAGCAAATACAATATTTGAGGTGATATTGGGACTCATGTCATCCACTAGAAGGAATGATAAAAGGAAATCAGACATTGAAAAATTCGCAATAAATGTGATATATATTTTATGCTATGGCCCTAGTCAAAAATGCAACTTCATGCAAAAAGATTTCAGCCTGTTCTTAAAGGGGCAGTAGCACGTGCGCACCCGCGGGACACTGGGCAGCAGTTTTGTTGAGTTGCTTGGGCTAAGCAGAGCAACTTTCTTTGCAAAAGTTATGCCTAAGTCAAATCCAGTTGCATCACCGCCGCAGACGTTCAACAAAAGGAAAATCTTAAAGGAAATTGGAAAAGAGAAACGACTGCTTGAAGAAACATATTTTTTTTTTGTGATAGAGCCTTCGCCTCCAAAAAGAAGGCGTACGAAATTGTCGTTTGCAGTGTCCAAAAAGCGACATTTGGCCACAAAAATTTGGCAGTCGAGTCACCAGAGAATCTGGCTAAATGTGAAAATTCTGGATACCTGGAAAAAGATAAAAAACGATGGCTGCTTCTCCAATGACAGTAGCTTTGCTGCACATCTTCTGCTTAGCTTTGCTGCACATCTTTTCATTTAGGCCAGCCTCTATCTACCGAGCCAAAGGTCTAGGCCCACAAACATAAACAAACAGCAAAACAACGGAGCGGAAGAAATATTTTCGGGACTTTAGAAGATCTTTACATGAAGGTCTGCTTCCGTAGACAATAGATTATCTTCAATGCGCATGCTCCGTTTATCATGAAAACAAACACCCGCAGGATAATCCTTCACGCGTTTTCCATGCAACGGCCCCTTTAATGTCAGAGAATGCAAACAGAGCAGCATTTGACACTGCTAGGAGACTTGGGGTTACAACTACAGCTACAACTGGTAGGACTTTTGAGGCTGATACCATTGCTGCCTATGAGCAGGAAATTGATGAAGTCATTAATAAAGCAATAAAGGAGCAATTTCTCATTATTGCTATTATAGATGATTTCACCAGTATTCATAGCCATAGGCGGCAAGATAGTGAGAGCACCTCAAATGCGAAATGTATGTGTACAATTGTTATTCGCATTTTCCCAAACATTCCTGCTGTACCTCTACATCAGCAGCATCATCATCTTGACCCTAACATTATCTCTCCTCCTGATTTAGCCAGAGACCTGACAAGTGGTAAGTACATGTTTTCTCTCTCTAACACATATGCAGCTGCAATGTCTGATGCTATCAGATCTGAATTTTTCAATCCTTCTACAGCTCGTCACAGGCTTGAAACACACCAGTACAAGGAGTCAGACAATGTTCGCCATATGAGAAGACTTGACAACCTGTACTTAGTTGAATTCCAGGAATGCAAATTTAAGGGTGTGGGTGATTATCAAAAGGCCCTTGAACTTCTCTTCAGAACAAAGGTAAGTGAATATGCATCTGCATTTGCCCTTTTTATTTTAGGTGACTGGTCAACTCAGTTCTTTCTTAGGCAAATTGCCTATTCAAAGTTTAGCCAGCAAACTGATTCAGCTACACCTGCAGCAACACAGCATCATGAGCAGTATTCTGATCTAGATCATGCTTATTCACTGGACTTTACACCACAAGTATCAACAAGGCAAGTACGACAAGTATCTTCTCATTCAAATGATATTTCTTTGGCTCTTTCAATTATACCAATGTTAGGTGCATTGCACGTATCTTTAAATGCACATGAAAATGTCATTAGAATGTACCATCCTCTAATGAAGTATCTGTATGAAAACATTTTTTCGCAGAGTAAACTTGCAGATAAGCCAAAGCCTTGGAGGGGAACGTTGCTTCTTGAACTGATCTATCTATGGTGGCTGGACTCTAGTGTGCACAGCTGTAGTAACATCCTTTGCTCAGTGCAGAGACCCGGAATATGGTGCTTTACTAAATCTGTTTGATAACTACATCCCTCTTGTGCTATCTATATACTCTGTTATTTTCAAGTCTAATAAATTCCTTGAGTATTTCCTTTCAGTTTACAGAGTATAGGTCATGTTCTATTGTTTTAGAAGAAGGCACTATGATAAAGCACCTCTAATTTGGCTTTCTAACATACTATATTGGCAAAAATACCGTCCAGATATCTTCAGGATCATACGGGAGAACATAACTTTGTTTGACGAATATGGTGTTGAGAACGTGCATTCCATTCTTAGGGCTCAGACAAAGTCGCACTTTACAGCAAAGCAGCTTGCAAAACAGGCCAAAACAATTTTTGCATCAAAAGGTAAGCAACATAATTTCAGAAGTGCATTTACACCACAAAGGTATTATTTATTTACCACAAATCAACTGAGCTCTTTGAAAACAAAGGCAGCATCAATATTAACATTAATATTCGTTAAGAAAGCCAGAAGATTAAATGAAGGTAAGTTGGGTATAGACAACAACCTTTGGAATGCTGAAAAAATACCTGGCCCATGTCTTCCTTTAGGTTTTCATTGTAAGCTGCCACCAAAGCAAGAAAAATGTTGTGACCTCCCTGGATGTATCTTGAAGATTGATGATGGAACACCAATGATCAGGTTTGATTCATGTTGGCATGCTTTTCACAAGACTTGTCTTGTGGATTCAGTTCAGTGCCCCTTGTGTTTGCATTTCCTAAGAGCAACCATAATAAGATTAGGAACCATTGCTAAGAAAGGAGTATTTCATACCGAAGAGATCATAAAAGAAGATGGTTCACATGATAATGAAAAAGAAGAGCAACCTAGAGTCCCTGAGATAACAGAATTGGAGCTACAGGTTCGAGTTGATGCAATGTCTAAAGAAATTTTAGCACTTTATCCTCCTTCTCTGTCAATGCAAACATCCTCTTCTACAACTGCAACATCTTCTGTTTCTTCAGCATACAAAGGACCACACTGTGCAACTTGTGGACATCAAGTAAAGGGTCACAGAAAGGTAAGTATTGCAGAGAAGTCATGCCAAGATTGCCCAACTAATATCTGTTCCAAAGCAGGTAAAAGTGCACAGTGCAAATGCAACTATCGTTTTGGGGCACTGGTTCCTTTGGGTAAGCCAATTTTGGAGGATTCAACAATTGATAAATATGATGATACAAAAAGGTTTATATTTTCTTTGCAGGTATCACAGCAGGCACTAGCGATGTCATTTTGGAGCAATGCATGCACTGTGATCAGTCTCTACACAAGTTTAGTATTTCTGAATTCTGAACTGGAGATTCCATCAACAGAAGTTACTGACAAAATTGCTTCCAAGTATAAAGATGCCATTGTTCTCGGTAACACAATTTATGAAAACATCATCAGCCTTCCTGATAACCAGCCTGATCTGTCAGTAAATGATATCCTTGCTCAGATAAGTATACCCAATAGAAATCCTGAAACTTTAATGTTATCATGGTTGCTAGAGAAGGTGAGGTACACTTCAATAGTGTGATAAAAGATGCTTGCCAAAAACCAGGTTTGAAATGCATACTCTTTATTTTAAATCCCAACCATTCTCTTGTTGTCTGCATTGATGATACAAAGATAGGAGTCTTTGATAGTCATCAGTTTTCTTCCAGAAATGGTGCCTGCATTCTTTTTGGACCAGTGTGCAAGTTGTCAAGTTTCTTGGAATCTGTTCACAGAACTTTGAAACTTGGGTATGGTATCACAGTTGAAGGAGCCAACTATACCTTTATTGAATTAGATGTATAGACCTCCAACTACTGTAGTAAGTTCACACTTGTGTTTTTAATTTCAATTCATTTGGTCCAGAAATAATACTTTCGTAACAACTTCAGCCTTCTTTTTCTGATATGAGAATATCAAATTTGTGTGATTCTTAAAACTGTGTACATTTTATCAGATTTAATCTTTACAGATGAAATGTATCATTTTGCAATTTTACTCATGGGAGAGGTCAAGGTAAAATTATGTGTGCTTCTCAAATTTTACTACTCACTATCTTAGGGCCTGATTATATGAGGCGAGCTGGCTCGGTAAACGGGCTGGCTCGGCAAACGGGCCAGCTCACTTCCACAGTCTATTCCTCATAAAAAGTCAGTTGCTATTATATGGAAGTGAGCCAGCCCGGTAAGCGAGCTGGCCCGCTTTGATGCAAGCGGGCTGGCTCGCTAAACGGGCTGGCTCAACTCCATGCAACTCCATGTAATCGCATCGAACCGAGCCAGCCCGGCAAGTGGGCTCAAAATACACAATGGAGCATGCGCAGTTTCTTTTCATCAACGTGTCACAAATATCAAAATGGCTGACAAAGTTAGTAAATCTGCTGCAGCTGCTACTAAACATAAAGCTAAAGCCTGCGAAGAGAAGTCTGTGTCAACAGCAGCAAAGTTTAAATGGAATAATGTATTGGTTGGGGCATTGCTCGATAGCTTGAAAGAATTCAAAGCAACGATGGAATTCCAAAATTTCGATTTTAACGCTGACAAACCCAGGCAGTACGAAGAAGTAAGAAGAATTCTGAGCACAAAATATTGCGAGCAGCCAGAATTGTTTGGGCCACATGCAAATGCAGCTCCCGACGAGAAGAGTAAACTCTACGTGAAAATTGGATATAAGAGAGTCATGGAGAAAATTAAAGAATTACGACAAAAATTTTCGCATGCCGTGACAGCAGGTTCAAGAAGTGGTTCAGGCAAGCTGGTTTTGGAATTTTACGATGACCTGGTGAACATCTGGGGAGGTTCAGCATCTACTGAACCTCTGCAGTATGGGATAGAGTCATCAAGTATACTTTCTGCTGCTGAAAATGATGCTGCAGATGCTGCTTTTGATGGAGGGGAGCCTGATAATTTTGGAGAGTCTGACCTTCTTGATGTTCAAATGGGAGACAAAAATGCAACCACTGCAAATGAAGATATTTCTTGCCAAGAAAAACCAAGCACCAGTACTCCAAATAGAAAGCGGAGTAATCCAATTCCCAAGCTGATTGATAACAAACGAAAAAATCTGGAGCGGAGTCTCTCTGCACGTGAGAGAGATAGTTTGCTACTAAAGGAAACAAAAGATGATGCTTTATTCAGGAAGGAAATGTGCCAAGCAATCAGAGAATCCAACAATGTTTTTGCCAGTTCCATACAAGCCATGAGCAGTGCCATGACAAAGATTGCTGAATGTATGAGCAAGTCGATGGATCAACTAACACACAATTTACATTCTCAACAGCCAGTACCAAACCATCAAGCAATGCCTGTACATTCTGGAGGAGCCCACCACCCAGGTTATATGAATTATCGTGTACCTTCACAGATGGGTGTTTCTAGTATGGAAACACAGAATTATGGTCAACATGATGAAGAGAGCCAATCATACATTTCTTTTTTACGAAATTAATGGAACTATGTTTGCTACTAATAGAAACCTGTTTGCTGTTTGCTTTAAAGATCTAAGAACAATAAAGAACATTTATCTTACACATTCCAAGAGGGGAACTCACTTTTGGTAAGATGAATTTGGCATCTATGATGTTTGCACACCCAAAGTTGAGCATTTTTAACTTTTCCCCATTCGCCATATGCAAAAACAATAGAAAATGTTTTAGAAATACTATAGATGGGGCACAGTTTTTTCCAGGCACATCTCCCTTTCTATATACTTTAAATTTGTAGATGGCTGCAATTAGCAGCACAAGCAAACTCAATTTTACTGCAGACTCACATGAAATTCTTAATTTAACTATTAGTTGCGTGATCACATATTTTTTGTCTACTTTTGGTGGTTCCAAATTTAGGGTATTTGAATAAAACCTTTCTGGCCCCTCTACCAATAACAGTTACCAATAGCTAGTACCCCTCTTGTAATATTGTTGATTGTGTAACATTACTCATAACTATCTGGAAGATTTTGGTTGATATAAGATTTTAAAACTTGTCGAACGTCATTTCCTTGTGCTGTGTTTGATGAATAAACAGGATCTGGTATGTTTATGAAATATTTCTCACTTGTCTTGTTCAGCTCAATTTGTGCTTTGATAGCCTCCTCATCCAAGTATGTATTTTTCCACTCACAAAAATTATGCAACACAAAGCATGCCATGACTAAAGTAGGCACAACAGACAAAGTCATGTCATTCTTTTTTGTCAACACTTTCCACCTTGCCTTAAGTCTTCCAAACGCACACTCAATCGGATTACGTGCGGATCTCAACATGGTGTTGAAAATAACCTCTGCATTGTCTTTACAGGAGTCATATTCCTTCATGCATGTAGGTGTCAATGGATAGGCTGGATCCCCAATGAGATAGTTTGGCACCTTATCATAGCCTGGTAGTAAAGTTTTGGGAGTTTTTGGTAAAGTTCCATTTCTGAGCTGGTTGCTTATAGATGAGTTGGCAAAAACTTTGGCATCGTGAGATGATCCAGGCCATCTGCAATCAACATCTAAAAATATGCCCCTATAGTCACATACAGCTTGCACATTTAATGAAAAGAAATGTTTGTAATTGAAAAAATCTTGTGAGTCCTTTCCTGGTGTTTTAATGGGGATATGGGTACCATCAATGCAGCCAAAGGCCTGTGCCATTCCATACTTCAACTCGAACTCAGATACTTTTTCATGCATTTCATCAATTGTTGAAGGCAGCTTGATGTACTTTGAAGCAAGATGATTGGTAATTGCAGTGCAAACCTCTACTAAAACTTTTGAAACTGTGCATTGGTGAACTCCAAAGGTATTTGCCGTCATCCAAAGGGAACCAGTGTCTTTCAAAAAGTATAACACAATAGCTACTTTCTTCTCCAATGTTAAACTACGATAATTTGGAGAATTGCCTTTAGGTGAAACGTATGGTCGTAATTCAATACATAAATCAAGGAATTCAGCTTTATTCATACGAAAGTTTTTCTTCCACACCTCTTCAGGGGACAATCCAGAAATCAAATTCGCCCACCACATGTCAGACCTTCCTTGCTTTACCCAAACTGATCGAGGTTTTCTGCTCAACCTTCTCATTTTCATTGCCTTTAGTTTTTTTAACACCAAACTTCGTTTCTGTCCGTAATAAGATACAAGCTTGTCGTTTACACTTTTTCTGTACAAACTGTAGCAATAAATCAAGCCATTCAATTGAAAGGCTAGAGCAAGCCAAAGGCTAAACATCTTGGAAATATTCAAGATAAGCATTGCTTTACTTCCTCCACGATGATGCCGCGCCATTTTAGTTTCACAATTCCCGCCTATTCACATGCGATGCGCAGAACTGCGATGCGCAGGCAAATACAGCTGGGTTGGCCCGCTTGCCGAGACAGCTCTTTCACATATAATACCAACCTAAATTCCATCTCGGCAAACGGGCCAGCCCGTCTACCGGGCCAGCCCGCTTCCATATAATCAGGCCCTAAGATACTATCATATCACTGATAAAATTTGTTTCTTCCATCCAAGTAATACTACAACATCTGCATTTGACAAATCATTAGCCTTTTCGAAAAAGCACAGTTTATGGCAAGAATTAACAAAATATATCAATTTTCATCTTCATCAATAACTTATCTTGGTTGCAAGATGAAAATCGAAATGTTTGAAAAAGTTTCAGTTTATTTTTTTTAATTTTATTAATTATAAAATGTCACACACATTATGAACTATAAAAAGAAATATAGGGGTATTTTTAGGCAGATAACATACCAACGGGAACCAGGGCACCGTCAATGACAGTATGATTGTTGCTTATGCCTTCGTAAAAGCCATTCAGCCACATTTCTCTGTCATGAAAATGATGAAGATTATGCACCTCAGTATCACAGTCAGAGCATAATAACTTTCTGCAAGCAGCACAGCGCAGAACTGCAACATTCATCTTACATTTGCTGCATCCTATGTTATCTTCTGGAATGCACTCTTTAAGGAGGAGACAACTGAACAGCATATACCTTGAATTTGCCCAATTTTCCTCAAGATTCTGCTTCCTTCTAGTCCATTCTTTTTGCTGATACTGCTTTGGGAATTGTTCTTCAATTTCATTCAATGTTTCCAAAAATTCAGTAGTCACATTTCTTTCCTCTGACTCAACATTATCTGAAAAAAGTCATTTACTTGCAACGCAGTAGCAAATTCAGGTGATAATAACTTTCATAGATATAAATAAAAATAACTAGGGAATCCTTTGTAGATATCTATCATTTCAGAAAACTAAATTCTATTCAAATGAGGAGAAAGATGAAAATAGAAAGCAATGGGAATTTACTCCAGATCTTGGTTTTAAAACCATGTTGTTACATACAGTACAGGCCTTGCGCATATTAAAATGACAAGAATTCTTAAGAATTCTTAAGAATTTTCAAGAATTCTCCACATTATGATAAGAATTATTGATCCATATGAAAGATTGTAAATTTTTATAAACAAGAGTTCTTAAGAAGCTAAAAACAATTCTTAAGAATTCTTAGGCAGGAAAACCATGTTAATTTGCGCAAGGTGTGTACTGTATCCCCTTGAAATATATTGTTACAGAACTTTCACCTTATGCTATGCTAAGATATATAAATATAGATATGGATAAAATAATAAATTCACAACCTTGAACAAAATTACAATAAAAAAACATACCACTGGCAACATCCATTGGCTCATCAAGGTCCTCATTTATGCTGGCTGCATATGAGACAGTGGGCTGGCCTTTGGAATAATGGAAAGAATGTTGAAGAGGTATTATTACAAAAAAGCCATTTAAGATACTGCATACAATATACTGCGCTGAAAAGGTTTTAATTTTGCAAGGAAAATTCCAAGTCTTTTAAGTTGCATTCTTATACTTGCCTCCATATCCCAGGGGAAGTGCCCTCTGTTAAAAGCCACACCATAACATGAAGGGTCTCATTGAAATTGTGAGCTAAACAAGAAATAATTAAAGCCCAGCCCACACTGAGGATAGTCAAAGATTTCAGTTGTTATGAAAATCTCTGGAGAAGGGAGCATGGCTGAACACAGCTCAAAATATTTAGGGGGGCTAAGAGGGAAAATGTCTTAAAATCTGGTCAAAATTACAGCAAATTTTATTGTTCTCTTGGGATTTGTAGGCTAGGGCAACTGCCCCTACTAACCTGTGCACAGCCCTGGAAGGCAGTCATCATTTTGTGGTGAGACACAATCGTACTGCACTATGGTATAAAATTAGTTAATACAGATCTGTGTATATATACTGTACGTATATGATATATGAATTNNNNTGAATCTTCTTTTAAAGAACTTTTGCTCAGAAGGTAAAACTTAACTTTTCTATAATTGAATTCACAAATCATTGACCAAGGTCCAAACCATTAATCAAAGTCAGATGTGTTCTTAAAATATAGAAGTTTGCTAACATTTATGGAAAATCATTTGCCCCAAAATGCCATAATATAGGATTATGCTATGTGGTCATGTATAAAGCTTTACCTTCTCAGTAAAAGTTATACTAAAAAATCATTCAGGAACCAATTTTAAATTCATTTGGGCCATTTGAGGTCAAGAAAATAACTGAAATTTGGATGTGTCATGTATTAAATAGGATCTAAAAATGTTGCGAAAATGTCATAAAACTGTCGTAAAATTGTTTATATAGCAAGGTGTAAAAGAAAAAATGTTGCCCCGTTTGTACGTCTGCTGTGGAGGAGCTGTGATTTTGATGTCTTTTTTTAATACTGCGCTATGGAAAAGGCTTCAACTTAGAGTTTGTGACCTTGTTCGAGTATATCGGACAAGTTATTTCAGCTTAATGGGACAAAAAGTCTAAATCAGAGCTTGCTTCAAAACTAGACGCCTCTCGCTTCTGTCCGCAACCTTAAAATATTCAAAGTCAAATTTTTGCAATAAAACAAACAATATAACTAAATCGTGGCCATTATCCTGCAATATGTCTACTAAGAAGCTTGTGAAGAATAAAAATCTAGCTAAATAGCTGTATATATGAAATTGCCTGTAGCAATTGTGTTGCACATTTGCACTTCTAGAAACACCAGATTGGCTTCATTATTGCTTCTATATAACACGTGGAAGCCAAAGATTCAAATTTTATGACTCTGCCAATGATTTAAAAAAGACATGATGTTAAAATTCTCTGTTACAGTACAATGTTTAGTTCATTTTTGCACTGATGACGAAAAAGTGACCCTCTGGTATTGAAGCTATCTTTGATTTCGACTTTATTGTACCATAACTCTGCAATTACTTGTCCGATTTACTCAAACAAGGTCTCAAACACTATGATGAAGCCTCTACTTTACAGCATTTTCAAAAACGAGACAACCGAAAGCACAACTCCTCCACAGCAGCCATTTAAACAAGGCACAAGTTTTTTTGGGACATCCTGTGTATAAAAATTGCAATATCTCTGAAGAAGGAAATAGTATGATTTGTCTAAAGCCAGTTTTGGGTAGACAAAGAGTCCCTCTTAAATGTAGAATAGGCCGTTTTTATGGTCATTTTTGTTTATCCTATCCTTAGCTCAAGAGGGGTGTGATTGGGTGGGGGTGGCCCAGCCACACCCTGAACCGGGCCCTTTGTAATTGCTAGCCACCCTGCAATTTTTGTGCCAGACCGCCCCTGAACACAAGGTAGCTTCAAATAGCTCTAAATTGCTTTACAGGCACACTCGGCAACAGCCTGCCTCAAGTTTGGGGTGTACTTTGGATGGGTGAAAGCAGATCTTTCTAAATCTTTCTAGAAATGATCCCTAAAATATGAGTGGATGCGTTCACCACACTGCTCACTACAGACTAGGTCAACTTCAGTGTTGGTGCAAGATGGCACAGCCTTACGTGTAGCTTGAGTGTCATGGTCATGTCTGTTGCAAGAACTACTTTTCCAAGGTCATCTACAAGCTTTTCAATATCTTCTTCCACAAACCTTGTAGAAAAGCAAGCGTTGACCAACTTGTTCATGCAATTAAGTGTGTGGACTAATGGCTGCATCTTGATGGCTGAAACATCACCAAGAATTTCACCATCAATCAGTTTGTCCCCGAGCTTCAAAAGCTTACGACATGCATATCCTTCAAGAGTTCCTCCTTGGTACCCTTTGGGCACAAGCAGTTCCCTTGATGGCCAGAGACAAGCTCTTTCATTGTCAACCAGCCTCTTCACTCCTTTAAATACATGGTCTACAAAACCAAGGATTAAGTGAAGGCTCAGGGATGATGTATTTCTCAAGGGCCTTTATGGATGAGTCCCCCTCCAATAAGCAAGGATTGGCACAGTTGTAGTGGTATTTGGCATCACCATGGCTACCTCCACTCTCTAGAAATCGTTCATGGTTGCTTTTAAGACTGCAAAAGGTTCGTTCTTCTACTGCTTCATTATTTCTGTCTGTGAATTCTGCTTTGGAAATAAGGCAATATGCGCAAGGATGTGTTGCAGTGGCAGTCTGGAGTCCCAGAACTAGAAGCTGCAACTTAAAGTCTGAGACTATCTTGAAAGATATTTTATTCAGTCCAATCAAAACAAAGATGGTAGATATATTGTTGTGGGTTTCTTTGATGTCAGGTCATGATTTCTAGGACACAATTATAGTAGATTACAGTAAATTGTATCAAAATAGTTTCTTTGCGTACCTCCCTTCCTTTGCATTGACAGCCTTTTTGAGCCATATTTGCTTGTTATGACATGAGCCTTCCTCAGTGCGAGCGTGTGGGGCTAAAGTTTTGTTTAAACAACTACAACAACATAGCCCTCCTGCGCAGTTTGTCCTACGCAAGGTCCTCTGAATCGACTCCACATGAAATAAACTTATGGGATGGGAGTCACGCCAATTTCTCATTGTCGACTTTTGTGCCATGCACGTAACTTTCGCGTCCAGTCTCCCAGGTAGAAAACAATGGGGCTCAAAACGCAGCTTCCAGCGAAAGCACCACTTTCCAGGGGGTCGTGTTAATGTGAAGACATAGTCACATCACAGAAATCCTTGTAAACAACGTTCCAAGGAATGGCTCGAAATGGAAAGGACATAACATCTTTGGTAATGGAAGATGCCTCCTGGGGCACAACAATCAAGACTTTATGATCACATAGAGAAGAAGAAAGAGAAGGACAATCTTTTGTTTCATTGGTGGCCTATCGATTGTACGTGCGTTGGTTCTGACGATAGATGACGATAGATTTATAAATGGATAGGCCACTCATCGCCATTCCTGTGCTTTGCTGTTTGTGCAGATATGTTATATGATGGCTGGAATGGCGAACAGTTGGGGCAGGGCAGGTAGCAAACAATGAAAGAAAACATGTTGCCTTGAAATATTGGCTTTGTTGAATTTAGAGAAAAATTCGCAGCAGCAGGAGAAAGACAAGGAGACTGCTTCGTCGACACAGAGAGTTATCAGAGCTGAATTAGGCTATCTAACACAAACAACATTTCGTTAACTGTAAGCTACAAGAGCTGCCTCAAGTCGATCCTGCCTCAAAGTCAAAAGGTTATAGAGGACTGTTATTGGCCCATATTCTTCCACGTTATACAGTTAATATGAATAATCCAAAATTATGCTACTTAATGTTGAGAAAAAAGAATGGGCCTAACAAGGCTAAGGCCTAAAACATTCCAATTTTACATTAGAGGGAACCTTTTGAATAGTCTGGTTCGAGCCATATTTTTTACTCATTTTCAAACAAATAAATTTTTAATTTGTAAAGGGTTCAACTGAGCAGCGTTGAGCTTCCAATACTGTGTGCACACTCAAAAATTTGCTAAGGATTTGTCAGATTTCTGCAAAATGTATAAGAATACTGCTTTATCCAGACTCCTTTGTAGAATAGCTACAATGTCTATTGTCTCAGCAATAAAAACTTGAATATGTGATCAGAGGCCGATAATGTGTGAGAACAGGGGAACGCCGTTCCCAGGAAATTTTTGGCAAGATGTTTAGGTCGCAGGAAATTTTTTGAAAAAAAAGGACACATTTTTATATTGCCCTCAAAACACAAGAACCTGTCATAATTGTTATTGATAAAATGAAACTGAATTGCTGAAGTAACTTTAGTTAAGCAGAATCTTGACAAAGAGGCTTGTATTTAGAATCCTAAAACAGATTGGTCGTTATAAGTAATAGATTTTGTCCACGTCAACCTATCATCGAGCTCCGCAGTTAGTTTTTGTGCATAGTGAGTTTCGTTTCAAAGAAGGACGAAAGTTGCAACCAAACTTGTATGTGCATTTTGCTTGCTCATCTTCATGAGGAACGCATGCTCTAAAATCCTGTCATATCGCACAAGCCATACAGAGTACATAACACAGTAGCCCTAGGGCATCAACACCCACGGTATGCATTCCTACGTCTACTCTCACCAAGGTAAGTGATTGAGAAACATGCGAGGGATGAATGCTCAGGTGTCCTTGGAATTCTCCTTTTGGGTACATAGAATTCCTTCAGGGTCACCTGTAACCTTGCTGATCTCAAGAAAATCCTTCAGTCTATGCGAAAATCGTTACTATTTGTATCTTTTCCATTTAAATTTTTAATGCTATTTTCCTATCATAAAAATTTTGTCAAACAGGTTTGCGGCTGTAGATGGATAATAAAAAGTGGTATCGTAGTAAAATTTCAAAGATTCAATGCAGAGTTTGCACAGGTTCTTTGCTCAGGCAGAATTACAAGCAGCATCTCATCAACGCTCATCCTGCAGAAGATTCAAATGATTTACGTGTTGCTAACCTATCTTCGATATCAAGTCTATTCAAGCAAGCTTCAGCTTCAAGCCTCACCTCTGCAACCTCTTACGAAATTCCCGTGGATGATGAAGAAGGAAAAGAAGTTGGCCCACCAAAAATACGGCGAGAGGATGAGTCCGATCACTGTATAGCTCATAGAACAAAATATCACAAAGATTCTATGGAGGATCACCTCATTGAGCCTGGTTTTGAGATGAGGAATTGTGGAAATAACAGCGATGATTTCCATATTCGTGGTGATGTCACACATGAAGAGGCAACTGCAAATCCTACCACTTCTCAGATGACTACATTAACAATGAAGATTGACAGTGGATTGCTCAAAATGGACATGACTTTGAGTGCTGTTCAAGCCATTAACAAGAAACTTGATCTTCAGGCACAGGAATCGGAAAAGAAAGATCATACCACAGAGTTCAAAGAGAAGACCATTGCTAAAGATATAGATAAAGAGGAATCAGTTCTAGCTGCTAGGGAAATTGGCATCTTTAGAGGAACTTGGCTTAAATTTTTTCCGAATGAAAAAGGTGCTTGCATGCCCAACTTGCCTTGATGCTGATGTTATCGATTTAGACCCACGAACACCAGGAGTTTTCGAGTACGACCCAGAGCTAGGAACTTTTTTTACAGATAATGATATATTACCTCAAGAATTTAGAAACTCAAAGAAAAGTGTCAAGAGACACTTTGATAGCCAAAGCCACCAAAGCAAACAACTCGCCATCGAAGAACAAAGGAAAAAAGATGCCCAAGTCAAAACAAGAAACAAGCAAATTGGAATGGTAATTGGACGCACTTGCTTTCGCCTCTTTCAGAAAGGATGACCATACAAAGATTACGTGGATTTGCTACTTCTCCAATCCCAAAATGCAGTCGATGTAGGAGAATTAAACCACAGTGAAAGATTCCCAAGAAGTTTTCTGCCTTTCTGTGCAGCTGAGGTTCGAACAAGGATGAACAAATTCCTCACGACTGCACTTCCACAGACAGGTCATCCGCCTGCGCTGAACATCACAGCTGACAAAGCAACATATAAGCACCGTACTAGACAGTTTGCTGCTGCTGCTTCTGTAATTCCTGATTCCACCGAAATGATCAGGCCAATTTTCATTGGGCATCCAGTTGTGAAAGGACATACAGGTCGGGATATTGCGAAGAACTGGAAGGAAGTGAATGATACGAGGGGCATTAAGGCTTCTCAAATTGAGGGTGGTACCAATGACGGCCAATACTTTCACCTGCATGTCGATGACAGTATAGAAGATCTATATGACATTCCCAAAGGTAGTATACATTGGAATTGGGATGCTCTCCATAAGAGTGGGCTTGTAGATAACCATCTTATGAAGAAAAGAGAATATAGCTGGATGCTTAAGGACATTGATGTGTGTCTCGAAGTTTACAAATTGTTCAATTGGGGGGAAAATTATGAGAAACTCATTGACGCCTGTGACCACTTACAAACTGGATTGAGTCAGCTCTCTAAGACAAGCGATACAAGATTTGCGAACAGTAAGAGGTTTGTCTTTATCAACTTCCTTAAAGATCTCCGACTAATTATACACTGCCTTGAGAATGCGCAACTCGAAGCTGAAGTTGGAGATGCCCAGCAACGAAAGAAAGGTTCAGATGCAGCTTCACTTTCTACAAAGATACATAATGTAAAGTTCTTGATTCGTCTTTCTAGCAAGGCTGATATCTATAACCAGTATGGCATCCTTGTAAACATTCTCCAGACGGTGAATCTACTTCCTCACGAAAGACTAGCCAAGTTTGAGGACCAAGTAAACAAAATGAGCCAAATGTGTGAGCATCTGCAACATGATGCATGCCCAGACGAGAAATGCTATTGGCCAAAGTACCACAAGGCCTTAAAAAGTCTGAAAGATGACTCAACAATACATGGTCTAGTTGTTGCTGCTGAAGACATAACACAAGAGGCTGTTGGAGCAACCAGAACCAGATCGATGCATGCTGATAATGATGTCAGAAAAGATAGGAACACGCAACAGCTGGTGAAGTCACAATTGATGGATTTTCCCCGAGACTTATCGAAACAGCTTTCGGAGGAAGTATTTGATGAAAATGATAGGCATACTGTTCAACTTTGCAAGACTGTGACATATCTAAAATCTATGCTAATTGAAGTAAGAGAGATTGGCCATCTAAAGGTTGCTGCTACCAGATACAAAACCTTTATCCAAGCCATTCGAGATTTGCCAATTCAGTCTCTTTTGAATGTTCCAGACAAACTTTTGCAAAGTCAGTTCAATGATCTCCTTGAAAGAATGAATGGGTTTCTGCCAAAAACAGCGGATTTAAAGAAGATGAATTCAAGGGATCTTATCAAGAAGCTTCTCAAAAGTGAATCAAACAATTACACGGGAATAGAAATGGTGTGTCAAGCTGTTTCAGCCGCATCTGTGAAATTGTCTGTTGAGTCAGTCCTTGAATCGTATGTCAGTGTGTATGAGCATCATTTCAACAAAAAGCGAAATGTTGCGGAAGCAAATGGTTTGGATGAGATTGAAATTGCACTGAATGGTCCAACCTTAGCACACTGTGATGAGGTTGTGAAAGCAGCAATGAATGCATACTGGCGAAGCAAATGTGGAGATGGAGCATGGTACTTTACCAGATCAACCCGAGTAGATCGCTTGATAAGACTTGATAGGTCCAAGATCATTGATAGGTTGAACAAGACTCCCTCTAAATTTCCTGTAATGGAAGTATGACTGTATATTATGAGTAAGCCTGTTGATAGAGGCTTTCTTTTTGTAAGTAATGGGTGGCCCAAAATTTAAAGATTTTTACATTGCTAACAACTCGCAAGCTATGGTGGAATTTTTGAGAGGCGCCAATGCTAATTTTGGTGAAAGCCTAATAAAAACAGTCGGATCTTTAGACGAGAGCAATATTTTCAATGCGATTGAGTAAGATCTCAAAATCTAAGTTCAGTCTTTTGCAGACCCTAGTTTGACAAGACATTGGCTATAGGGAGCCCCTATACCTACCTAGCATGCTGTCTCAGCCTTGCCTCTCATATAAAAACAGAACATATTCTGTTTTGAATAGTGGAAGAAAAAACAGGAATAATTACTGTTCTTAATTCAGACATGCGCAGTAGGTTATTTTGCATTGAATACAATCATTCTTCGCAAAACATGATTGGTCAGAAGAACAATAGATCAGCTCTCGAAGGCCAGTGGTATTTTCTCTGTAATGGCGGACAGCAATGCAGGTGCTAGCTGTGGTGGAGCGTCACAAAAATCAGCAAAACGGAAAAAAACTGCGGAAGACCTTGCTGAGAAAGAAAGAGAAATCTTAAAGCAATTAGAAGAGTCGGTTGCTGAGCTAAAGAAGGAAAGTCTAAAGCGTAAAGCTAGAAAAAGGCCCAAAAAGCAGCGTGTCCTTACTGCTGTGTATGGTAGGCCCGATCCATTTGGAAAACGGGAAGAACATAACGCTCGGCAACGGAGTAATTATAGAGCCAGAGTTCTAAGGAAGAAGCAGCAAAATGTCCTCACAGCTGAAGCATTTTCAGAAGAGGCAATTCAAACAGAAAGTGATGCAGGAGCTGGTGGTGATGATTATTGTTCTCTGGATGTTGATAATGATGTTGATGATGGTGGTGGTGGTGGTATGTTAAGAATTAATTCAGATAACATTTCTTTAAAAATATTCCCCCAAACTAAACCATGAGAGGATAGAGTTTTTCAGCATATTCCTTCCATCGTATTTCGGGTTGGTAGGCCTAAGCAAGAAGAATCCAATCGTGATTTGATGTTAATATCGGAAATTAGCAGAAGAGGTCCCATCCGAGGCCCTGGCCAAATAATGGCTTGGACTTAGCTGGGTCCCAGATTGGAAAATTTGCCAAGTGTGCGGGGGATTTCTTCCACCCACTCAGCTAGAAGCACAGTGAAATGAAAAGTGCGTGAAGGATTAATTCCCTGTGCACTTTTAATTTCACTGTACTGTAGGTGCGCAGATGAAAAAAATCCCCCGTGCACTTGGCAAACTTTCCAACTTGGATGGAGCAGGCCGAGATAATCAGTGAAGATTAAAATTTGCTTGGACGGGGGCTATTGATATTCGCTTGGTGCTAAAAACCCACCTTCACCTTTAAGGGGTCGCGTCCAAAAATCCACTCGTGATCAGTTAGCGGCATTTGGCCACTAACTTTTTGACCCCTCTCCCCCCTCCTTAGCGGACTTACCTATATTTTCCTATATTGCATGCTGTACTCATATATTGGCCTAAAAATGGTTGACCGCTCATTCATAGGAAAACAACGGGACATCATAAGGTACGGTGGCAAAACATCGCTACAAATCAATTCTCGCCAGTTTCTGTATACAATTTTCGAAGTCTTCATTTTATAAAACACATGAAATTCCTTAAGTTTCAACCACGATCGCTTGACGGATTTTGATGAAACCCCCTCCTCCCTTAGCGGCCAAATGCCGCTAACTGATCACGAGTGGATTTTTGGACGACCCCTTATTAGGTTGGCCGGGGTCATTAAGAAGTGGCTGCAGGGCCGTTTGAATAACTTGGAGGCAAGCTAAATGAATGAAATGTATTTCATGAATGATGACTTGGATCTGAACAAAGCTTTCCTTAACGGATTCTTAAATCTGCACAATTTCTTGTGTCCCCTCCTCAAAAAAGGCCAATCCTCTTGAAACCTATTTTAAACAGGATTTCTCTAGTTTAAATGGTTTGATACTGAATGCCCCAAAAAATGACATTTGCTCATTTGTGTTTCCATAAAGTTTACAGTGGAAGAATAATTTTTGTGCAGATTTTTATTGATTTAAAGACTGCCAAAATATTGATTTTCTGACAATTTTAAGATCCTGAATACTTTTGAAAAGTGTAAATCTGGCTTCAGTATGCTCCATGTTTTAAATAAGAGGTGGGAAAAGGATGAACATCTTACCAATTTGATATGCATTGAAACCCAGTGGTATAAATTGGGAGACCACATGGACCTGTCTTAGACCTCCTACCAATACCAATCTTGGCTACATTATATATTTCTTGCAAATTTAATGAAAATTGTGTTTTGCACAGCAAACACATGCGACAAATACCATCTTGCACTCAGATTTTTTGGAATTCAGTCTCTGGCTTAGGTGTGTTGAAAAGCTAATGATTATTAGTTGCTAACTTCTATTCAAGATAAGCATACAGTAAATATAAACAATGTATCATCTATTCTTTTTTCTAGTGGAAGTTGGTTATCCAGTTGAATTTGATACTGATATGACTACAACTGAAAATGGTGATGTATACTGTATAACAGTAGTATAGGATTATGTTCTTGCCTTTTCTTACCCAATTTATTTTCTTACAGGCCAGAATGAGTTACACATGTAAGAAATTGGTTTATTAGCCACAGCATTTGTTCTGTGTGTTTCACATCAGTGGTGTCCCACAGTTGTCTCTGCTCATGCAGTCCATCCCTTTTTTGTGCAATTTCTAGGTCACAAAAGGGCTTTGACCAAAAATATCTTTTCAAATATTTTCTTATATTCTATGTTTGAATGGAAGAGCATCCAGTACCATGTTTTCTGCACACTGTATGCTGGATTATCAGACCATGAACTGGAAATTTTCCATGTGTTGGATGAATAGACTGTATACTGCTTTGGTCTATTGTCTTCGCAGATCTAAGATAGTGGACCCCTATTCACAATGATGTCTCTTTTGAAATGCATTCTTCACCTCAATGGAGCTAAATCCCAAAAGCTTGCATTGCTCTCAGCAACACATGGAATAGTTTTTTGTGTGTATCTGATCAAACTTGGCATGCTGTAGATTTCTTGCTGTGTTGGGATTTGCCTCAAATTGAATTTAATCATGAAAAAGGCCTATGACTTCACAACATTTTGTTATTAGACAACATATGTTTTGCATTTTGCTTAATGTAGTTCTTGCATTACTCATTAGCATTAAAGAGCCTTGTTGCTGAATACGAGTGCTTAAAAGTAAGCACTGGTCCAAAAAGAGAATGGGCTCATAGAATGACAATTTTGGAAGAGAGTTGGGCATCAAGAAGGCAGGAAATTTTCTCATATGTTGTCCAGAATGAAAGACCTTGCAATGGAATGTGCAGTATCTGCTTTGAAAAGGAAGTGAAAGTCACATGCAGTAGTTGTTCCTTCGAAAATAGATTACTTTGCCATTCCTGTGATTTTCAGGTGCATGAAATTTTGCCATTTCACAAAAGAACAACATCTGCAGGTGGATTCAAAACTAGACTTTCACCCAGTATGTTTATTGGAGAAAATTGTAAAGATGTAGTGGAGAAAAGTATGTATATGTACATGATTAATTATGAGCAGTACAGTACAGGCCTTGCACATGTTAACATGACAAGAATTCTGAAGAATTCTTAAGAATTTTTACGAATTCTTGACATTATGATAAGAATTGTTAAGCCATATGCATTTTACATTTTTTAAACAAGAATTCTTAAGAAACTAAAAAATTCTTAAGAATTCTTGAGAATTCTTAGGCAGGCAGTAAAACATGTTAATGTGCGCAAGGCCTGTACTGTATGTAGGTTGAAAGACAGAAAACTCGTAAAACCCCTTTTTATCTCTCAACCTAGATACTTCCCATAATTGTTATTGCTACCTTTCGCAACCTGTACAATACCAGGCTTTGTGCACTGCACATTAACATGACAAGAATTCTCAAGAATTCTTGAGAATTTTAAGATCTGTCAAGAATTCTTCACATGCTGATAAGAATTCTTAAGTTACATGAAAGCCTTTAAAAGATTACAAGAATTCTTAAAAAAGTATAAACATTTATAAATAATTCTCAACAATTTTTAGAAGCTTACAATTTAATTTAATTTAATTTGGTAGCAACTGGAATGCCTTCATATCAACTGGAAAATGATTTAATTTCTTGTCATAATCTTTATTAAATGGCATGATATTGAATTCTTCTTATGACATTAGAGGAATTTAAAGGAATTGTATCAAGACATTATGGTCATCAGATTTGGATAAATACAGAGTTCTTATAAGATGTACACAAATAAAAAGACGATTTGAAGTTCTTTAATTCTTTTATTCTCTTCAGCTATTCTCAACGCATTTCGACTCCGTGGTCATCGTCAGAGTTCTTATAATATATACCTGATTTCTCTTGTGTGACTTTTAGTATAGTAATTCTACTTTTTGTGTGACTTTATAAATATAATAAGTTGCACTTTCTGTTGTTGAAATAATCCTCCAGGATACTATATATAGTGGACCTTAGGAATCTGAGCTCATTTACTTTCATATCATTTATAAATTAATGCAGAATCAGTTTATACAGTCAATATTTATTTTGAAATTTCAGGTTGCTTTTTGTTCTTAAAGCCATCAAAATGCAATTATTGTGAAGTTGAAATATCTTCTGCTTGTGCTTGGTCAAAAGAAAATGCAGATAAATGTATTGTTGTTACTTTGGAAGGTACAGTATTTATTTGTTTAGTGTGGTGCCGATTTCTTCAAAACATTTTACATTTGAGATAAGTTTTTGAAGCATTGCAATAGAACTTTAGCTGCCTTATGTGTGGTTACAGAATGTCCTTCTTGCATGAAAACTCGCAAGTAGTGCAGCTTCAATTGATGCCAATCCTTTTCAAGGCTTCGTAGTGAATGAATGTGTTCTAGCTATTCAGATGCTTGGTTCAATTAAAAAGAGATCAGTATATAATGACTGACGATTTTGCTTTCAATTTTAAATGACTGAGTTGAAAAACGACACAGCTTTTGTTGTTGCTAATATAGCCAAATTTGTAGATTCATAGGTTGAATTACAGTTACTGTGATTTGTCTTTCAGGTCGTTTTGATGTTAGCATCCCACAATTGGTTTGTCACAACTGCTTCAGCTGCGTTAAAGGACTGAGTTTGCAAACTTTGATAGAAAATGGATACTGGCCAGGATCCCTAGAGATGATTTCGACAATATTTAGTGTTGAGTTATTTGAGTTCTGGAGCCGTTTAAACAATATAAATCTTCCTCGTCTTTCGCCTGCTTCTCTTGTACGCAAGTCCAAGTAGGCCCACTCTTCCGAACAAAGCACCTTCACTACCGTTACGACAAATCAATCCATCGATTTGATTACTCGGGAACATTTATCGACATACGTGTAGTTGACTTGTACGGGGGTAATCCATATTATCTCTGATACGATTTTCAGCATCTATTCTTCCTCAACACCAGTCAGCACTGCACCGATTTCCATCAGTCCGCCATTATTCCTTGGACAAAATGCTCTGTACATTTCCCCCGTTTTTCTGTCGCATGAGAACCGATATGTTTAGCTTTGTCTCCCTGTGTTTGCATCTCAGCAACATCAAGAGCCCCAGGAGAAAGTGCGCTGATAAAAAAACAATGAAGCTATTGTCCCCAGCTTCCTCACTTCTTACCCATTCGTTTTCTTGGGGGGAATTCGTCAGGAGGCTGCTTACGGAGGATTGCTTACGGAGGAGCGGCAGTTCATTCAAGGGAAACGGTTGATAAAAAAACATGGCAGTTGAAAGCTGTGATAGATGTACTGGGTGTATTAGGCTTGGAAAATGCGGTTCAATCTGTGATTGCAAGATTAGAAAACAACGAAGAAGAACAACAGTAAGTTGACATTATATTTTAATTGCAAAATGAGTAGACTGTGCGTTCAAATTGAGGTCGGAGTTAGGTTACGCCATTCATCGTGTTTCCCAGTGCTAATGATAAAACATGGCACTTTGGTTAAGTTTATCCATTTTTTAAGAGTCTATATAAGCTGGTTGTTGCTCATTTTTTCTGATTTAGGAACATGTTTACATTGATATTTTTCACCTGCAAACAGTGTTGAGATTTCTCTATGGTTTTTGAGATCTGATTCTTGTAATAAAACCCTTATTTTAATAGGGATTAAAATGAAATTTTACATCACAGTTAATTTGGGCAAAGAGGTTGTGTCATTACTTATTTAAAAGGAAGGGTAACCAATTACTGTACCCCTTGGTACCTGTAAGATAACACCCCTGTCGTGCTCTATTGCCTTAGAATGTTATTTGGATAACACTGAATGACCCAGGCCCCATGTGGCCTTGTGCCATGAGGTATCATATTGTTTAGGGAATTGGGCGTATATTGTTCCCGTTGTTTCTGGATACAAGTTAGCATGGGTCTTAAGTTCGTATAAATGTATTTGTAACTTAATGTTTACTCCCACTTTGATTTCAACATTGAGAATGCAAACATCTCCGGTAATCATCGATAGTGGCTGGTGGCTGATTTTCGCTTTTCCCACCCACCCTCCTCTACTTTGGCAAAATATTTTCATGCTGGTGTTTGATTGTCTCTTCGGAGGCATTGATGATTTGCATGGACATTTAGTGCATTGGTCTGTGGAAAAAATATGGCTTATTTCTTGTAACCCCCAACTGGAAAAATCGTTGTAGTATTTTCCCCATAACAAAACATTGTTATCTGAGCCATGATTAACTGTTTGATTTCATGCCATTGTATCTTTGTACCAATACGAAAAGTATCTCGCAATTAGTTCTTATTTTTAGGTGCTAAAATTACATAATGGTTTCATGATTGCTAAACATTATTTCCCAAACTGCTCCTCTTTAGTAAAATAGCTCACTATTTTACCAAGAAGGTACAATTTTATCAAATATTAATCAAGAATGAGGCATAGCAAACTAGTGCCCTTGCTTTTTCCCCTTTGCAGTTTCATACTCTTGTGATATTCAGAACCCCAATACAAGATTATTCAGAATTGCAAAACCACTGGCAAACCTTCAATTGTAATTAAAGTCCTGTATTTTTTCATTGTAGGTATCCTCAATAAACAGAGCTGCTTTTTCAAGAGCATTCAAGGAATATAAATACTGTCAATTTGAAATTGAGAAGTGCCAAGGAAAAGACTGGATGGAATGTCCTCCATGTCATGAAACACAACATTCTGTGCATGCCGATGGCAACAGTAAATTGAAACGTCTTGCTAATTCAGGAAGGTATTAAATTATTTTGCTATCCGTAAAAATATGGGGTGCACCAAAAAAAACTTGATAGGTTAGACAACTCTTTTACGGAGAATACTTGATAAGTTGGAAAGAATCACAATTTGGCTGATAGCTGACAGGCTATAGTATTTGTTGGGATTTTCCTTCTATTTTCCTGAGAATTGGAAAAGGAAGGTAAAATTCTATTCACGAACAATCTCTTACTGTGAAATGCACGGAATGAGGCCAAACCTTCGATTGAATAATAAAGACTTCTCACTCCAATAATCAAATCTTTATAAAAGCAGTAAGGTATATGATATATTACTGTTTTTAAAATCACTGTTTAACCCTTGAGGGAAATGAAATGTGTTTGCATATTGCTCTAAGTGAGGAGATTCCTTAAATGATCTTATTGAGAGTTTTAGGCCCTTTTCACGCATTTTGAGGTAAATGAATTATCATAAATTCAATTTTACCTATATTTACAATGCTCAGAAATGCAGAAGAAGGCTCACAAAAAATACTTCAGCACTTGCACATATCAAACAACTTTTTGATTAATTCCAATTTATCAAATTTTCGCTGTATAGCGATTTTTCAAACATATGAAGCTCTATTTGGCGCACCTGCTATGTAATTNAAAATCACTGTTTAACCCTTGAGGGAAATGAAATGTGTTTGCATATTGCTCTAAGTGAGGAGATTCCTTAAATGATCTTATTGAGAGTTTTAGGCCCTTTTCACGCATTTTGAGGTAAATGAATTATCATAAATTCAATTTTACCTATATTTACAATGCTCAGAAATGCAGAAGAAGGCTCACAAAAAATACTTCAGCACTTGCACATATCAAACAACTTTTTGATTAATTCCAATTTATCAAATTTTCGCTGTATAGCGATTTTTCAAACATATGAAGCTCTATTTGGCGCACCTGCTATGTAATTCCTGTATTTTTGTGCAATGCATTGAACAAAATTATAACTATACTTGAAAAGGGCTTTCTTTTGCGGTGCCGATTTGAAATGTGATCTGTTTTGACTTTGTTTTCGTGCAAGTCTACCGAATGAGAACCTTTGTTAATAATTTTTTTCTTTGTCTCCAGCTCAAGAGGTTCTTCCTACTATGAAGGTCACTTTATTCTTCCAAATAAGGAAATTGACACCCATGTAAAGAAAATACGGGCAGATTCTCGTGTATGTATGCAGCATTATATGAAAAGCGTTGTAGTTTGCAGAAATTTTATTATGTTTCCAGTTGATACCCTTAACATATGCCACGGCTAAGTTTGTTACTGCTATGTGTCTGTTTGTGTTGTTTTCTCTAACGTTACAAGTTTTTGGTGTGTAAAATTGATCATTCCTTTAATGCGATCATCTATGTATGGTAAAGACAACTTTCGATAGCAGACATCATGTTGAGTCTTCTTGTTTCTAGTTTCTTTCAGATATCATCCTGTCTGCTTGCTAACTAGGTTCATCTGCAATTATTTGAAGCATGAAACGTACGAGTTATGTCAAGTATAAGATAATGGTCACAAGGTTGGCTGCCGTTTATCGATCAATGTTAAGGCAATCACTCGTAGATGTCTAATTCGTAAATGAGACTCAACAAAAAACATCATCGACTTCAATGTTTTGTGATTTAGGAAATCCAGACTCAATCAAATTGTGGAGACAGCATCTGGGAAGCTGCTAGGAATATTGCCCGGTGGAAAGCGAAATTGGATGAAACAGGCCTTTACCTTTGTGCGTGCAGACACCAAATTGCCCAAAAATCACTGAATATGTTTTGTGGTGAGATTTTATGCATACCCGCTTTGCATTCAGAAGATGTTCACTGTCCCAAAGAAGATCCAATATTTCTGGCAAGTTGTTGTTTGTAAATATTGGACATGGCTTCAAAAGGTTGATGCAATCATTTCCCATCAAATGAAACCAGCTTTGTCAGTAATGCATGGAAAAGGACATGCTTGGCATTGTGAGGTATGATAGTAGTCTTTGTACTTGTGCTTTTTAAGACAGGATTTTTCTTTATAGCTTCAGGATTATCAGTTTTTTCAAGTTTAGTTTCATATTGGTTGAACACATACACCTGAAGATCGAGAAGGAAATTGACGAACTATGTGTTGTTTTGAAAATAAACCGTGAAACGGCTGATTTTGATAAATGGAAGCGTGAAATACAGGTTTACGCTAGAGGTAATTTGAATATAATTCACTTGTAACTTTTACAATTACAGTGCCAACGAGAAGAAAGGGAACTTTCCCTGTGGCTACAGTTATCAATAATTCCATTGCCGATGAGTTGCAACAGAATGAGCGTTTTATCAGTAAACAATTTTAATTGTATGCGATTCCAGCTTGGTAACGGGTTAAAATTCTTTCAAATGTAACATTCAGATTGCTTTGCCTTCATCAATTGGTGAATTCAAAGGGATAACTCTTTGTAAGATTTAATTCCTCGTATGGGCTTTATTATTCTTTTGATTTCAGACAAAGGGGGGCTGCAAGTGTTATTGGATCTATTTGTTCTAAAAAGCAGCTTCCAGAAGAGATTGCTGGGATTGACCAAGAACTGTTTGCCAAATTCTACGATCAGTGGAAGGGAACTTTCGATTGCACCGAGAAAAGCGCTGGTTCAATGGACAAGGAAATGGAAAAGGCTGTTGACAACAAGGAAATCATAGAAAATACAGATTTTGAATTGCTGTTAATTTCCATGAAAGAAGATCTTTCGAGGCAATTGAAAAAACAAATGGAAAAGTCTTACCTCTCACTGTGTCAAATAACGAGCAACGCACAAAAGTTTGCCGGTATAATGTAAAACTATATTATCATACATTTTAAAGAGCTCGAAACTTTATTCGAACACGTGAAATCGAAATTCTTTGTGAGTAACACATGTATGGCAGGCTTTTTATAATTGTATTCAATTGTATCCCACCGCCCTCCAAACATTTTGACTCACCTGCTACATTGCATTTGTTACTATTACTCAGCTACGTTTTTTGTAATATTTGGCCATCAAGGATTTTAAAATGCCATCGGAAAAAATGTGTATATTCACGATGTTCAACTTAATTTATGTTTGTATTTTGGAGGTTGATTTCTTGATAAATCCTTCAAGTTAGTAACCTAATTACTGTTTATATTTCCTTTTCATTACCAGAACCCGACTCGTCGCTAGACAAAAATGAAACTTTCTACTTCACAAGCCTTGCGTATATTAAAGGGAATCGACATAGTTAAAAGCTGGCCCGGGCCAAGTTAAAAATATAGTCTATTGTATTTGATAGTGTTGGCAAGAGCCGTTTCATTGTGTAGCTGAAGAAACAATGGGTGCGTGGGCGTTTTCGTAGCCTATTTATAGCAACCACTCAATATAGCTATGTCTATTCCCTTTAATATCAATAAATTCGCAAGGAATTCTTAAGAATTCTCCCATTCCAGATAAGAAGTTTTAAGAGGTGTGGGAGATTGCTAGAAATAGGGATTAAAATGAAATACAGTTAATTCAAGAGATCCTCAAATTATAGATTCTAGCAGAATGTGTATTTCATTTTTTTCCATTACAAACCATAATATTCCCTTGTTGAACGTGTGTAACTTATTAGATTTATAGAATGACCTCATTTTATGATGGAAGAAGATGTGATTTCACACGAGCAATCTTCTTTTTCCTTGCTGTTAGCTATCAGCAAACGAGGCATATCGATCAATTCTTACATTTATGATTGTGAACAATGTAGCAATAACTACTATAACAAATGCTCCTAGTGTGTGATAATGCAATCATTAATTCTGCTTGAGATGGACAACAATATCCCGAAGCGATTATGTGTATGGGATTTAATTTGGATGCTTGCAGTTGTAAAGGGAGTGGAACTTGCAAAAGAAGATTATATTGGTTCTTCTGGTGCTTGCACTCAAACCGGATATTTTTATGGAAACTTTAACCTCAGCAATTTGTTTAATTTGCTTGCACATCAAATGAAATCCAAATCATTCATAGTGGATTTGCTTCTTTCAAATGTACTTATAACGATCCCTTGTCAACAGGCCGCGAAGAGCTTCTTACAGAATGTGTCTTGGACTGGAACAAGCGAAAAGTTCTAAACGTTGCAGCTCAACTGGTTCAAAGATATAAGAGAGTATGAGTCTATGTTAAATGCCATGATTCACATTTGCATTGTTGCATTGTAGCTGTGTAAAGGGTTTTCACGATATTAAGGGGTATAAGATAATCATTTAAAAGTGCCTGTGGCAAGGTAAGTAATAAATTGTGAATGAAAGCCCTATTTGCATTGGATGTAAAGCCCAATGACAAAATCGTTAATCTAATTATGCTTCAAATGGAACTCTGTGAAATAATTTCTCTGAGGATTTGCTGAAAGTGTCGCCTGAAGTCAAGTGCATAACTAGAATTGTTTAAGATGCATTACTAGGCCTTTATATATTTTCTTGAGAGGTTTATTTTGATAATTATATTTTATATGGCGAATGTAAGAAATTAAACGATCTTTTCCATGTGATTAGAAATTTGCCTACATTTTTCGTTGTGCAGGCCAAAGATAACTTGCCGAAGATCGAGAAAGAAATTGACGAACTATGTGTTGTTTCGAAAATAAACCGTGAAACGGCTGATTTTGATAAATGGAAGCGTGAAATACAGGTTTACGCTAGAGGTAATTTGAATATAATTCACTTGTAACTTTTACAATTACAGTGCCAATGAGAAGAAAAGGAACTTTCCCTGTGACTACAGTTATCAATCATTCCATTGCCCATGAGTTGCAACAGAATGAGCGTTTTATCAGTTAACAATTTTAATCTTGTGCGATTCGAGCTTGGTAACGGGTTAAAATTCTTTGGAATGTAACATTCAGATTGCTTTGCCTTCATCAATTGGTGAATTTAAAGGGATAACTCTTTGTAAGATTTAATTCCTTGTATGGGATTTATTATTCTTTTGATTTCAGACAAAGGGGGGCTGCAAAGACATGCAGATATGAGTGTCATCGACAATCTCGCTGTTCTTCTTGGATCTCTTTGTTCTAAAAAGCAGCTTCCAGAAGAGATTGCTGGGATTGACCAAGAACTGTTTGCCAAATTTTACGATCAGTGGAAGGGAACTTTCGACTACACCGAGAAAAGCGCTGGTTCAATGGACAAGGAAATAGAAAAGGCTGTCGACAACAAGGAAATCTTAGAAAATACAGATTTCGAATTGCTGTTAATTTCCATGAAAGAAGATCTTGCGAGGCAATTGAAAAAACAAATGGAAAAGTCGTACCTCTCTCTGTTTCAAATAACGAGCAACGCACGAAAGTTTGCCGGTATAATGTAAAACTATATTATCCTACATTTCAAAGAGCTCGAAACTTGATTCGAACTCGTGAAATCAAAATTCTTTTTGAGTGACACATGTATGGCAGGCTTTTTATAATTGTATTCAATTTAAATTTCAATAGCAAGTAAATCATGAACCAGAATCGAACGTGGAATTCTCGTTCCCATACAAACCCCTTACCAGAATTTTTCTCATTTCTGGGTCTAAAAGATAAGTGATTTTATCAACCAATATTTTCCCATCTAAGTTAGCCTTTGACTGATAGATTCAAGTTTTATCTTTGGATATCGGTCGCATACTTTTTATTCCACCGTCCACCAAACATTTAAACTTTTTGACGCACCTGCTACATTACATTTGTTACTATTACTCAGCTACGTTTTTTGTAATATTTGGCTATCAAAGATTTTAACATGCCATCAGAAAAAATGTGTATATTCAAGATGTTCAACTTAATTTATGTTTGTATTTTGGAGGCTGATTTCTTGATAAATCCTTCAAGTTAGTAACTTAATTACTGTTCATATTTCCTTGTCGTTACCAGAACCTGACTCGTCGCTAGACAAAAATGAAATAAGAATTCTCCATATCCAGATAAGAAGTTTTAAGAGGTGTGGAAGATTGCTAGAATATTTAAATAAAGATTCTTACGAATTTCACTAGGAAATCTTTGACGACAAAACAGCATTAAAGGGAATCTAAGCATATAAAAGTGACTCAAGCCACTTGCCGTCAAATTCTAGATACCAATATTTCCTGTTAACGTAGATCAATTACTCAAATATGATTCGGAACGTGTCATGGCCTATTGTCTTTGCATGACTACTCTTATCAATGGCTTATTTATGCTTAGATTCACTTTAATGTACCAACGGTAAGGCCTCAACTGCACTTAGTGCTAAAAGCCAACTAAATCATTTTTCACTTCCCGTTCATCTTCAGAAACAAGCAAACATTATGTGAAACTCATCAAACGCTCACGCAAAGAAAAAGAAACAATCGGTTGCAAAGTTGATTTATACAACTCAATAGCAGATGACCTACAGGTTGAGAGAATTAAGGTTGATGACATTTGTCGTGGAAAGCTTTCTTGGTTAGATGATGAATGTGAGTTATGTTCGCTTTCACTGCTAACTATCTTTTGCATCCTATGAAATAGCTAAACAGTGGTTCTGCGTTTACCATAAAGTAGGAGCATGAATCGCCCCTCAAATTCACTTAATCATATATGGTTCGGTAGATGAAAGGTTCACTTAGATTAGATTTATTTAACACAATCAGGCATGTTTTTCTAAAGTTATTAGAGCTTTTGCATAAAAGTTGTTTGATATGTACTACAATTAATAATCTTTTTGAAATTTAACGAGTTATCTTGCAGGTATCTTTATTTTCTTTTTTTGTGAGCCGTACCTATCTTTTCATATATCTTACTTCATTCATTTCAGTTCTGACTGTGAAAAGTTTCATAATTTCCACCAAATAGAGCATGTCTTAGATAATGACCTTTCAATCTTTTAGCGGTGTCTGTAAAGCGACCCCTTATTGAAAAATATAACCAAAGGCAAAGAACGGTAGAGGAGTTGTCAATTTTGAAGAGAGAAATGTGTGACCACATGCGCTACTACACTGAGAGAGTTATTCCACAATTGAAGGAAAAGAAGGAACATTTTGAGTCACTCGACGACTTTCTCCACGAAACAGGTACACTAACTTGAATATGAGATGCATACAAATCTAGCCCTTGCTGAATTTGCTCATTCAACTTTTGTTTACAGATTATATTGCTAGAAAACCCCTGATACATGTTGCCAAATTCAAAAAATCTGCTGATATAGAGAAACTATCAAATGTTGTGAAGGTAGTTTTGTTCTTTGTGAATTACGTGCATGAATTTCGCTCATTAGCTGTTTTTCGATTATTTCCAGTCTGCGTTGCAATTATTGCAGCTGTAAATTTTTGTCGTGCAAAGCTTTTGCAACAAATTAGAAGATCCCATGATGATCTTATCCACAATGAAGATAAAGTTGGGGATTATTTTCATACATTGAATATACCTTTAACTCTCGTGTTATATCTATTTTCGCTAGGCAACGAAAGAAACGAGGAGCTAGCAGAGAAGTATTTTTGTGAGGTAACGTCAAAAGAAATCGCTGCTGGATTCGGTTCAATCGTTCAGCAAGGCCTACATTTTGCTTATCACCAACTGAAAGAGGCCGCTCTCCAGTTCGGAAAACTGTTTGAGGTAGACCAGTCTATCATTGATGAAGCAGATAGCTATTTTGAAAGCCTTCCAACTCAGTATGAAAACGATCTACAGGCAGATGAATCGGACGCTGATGTTGAAGAGAATGATGGTGACACATTCCCCCAGTTGGATTTAGATCTTGAGAACGTAAAATATAACTACGACCACGCAGAAGCAGACAACGCAATGTTTCATTCACTGACACGCTCAGAAATTGAAATTTTATTGCTATCGCCAGTAATTTCACTCACAGGGTACCAAGAAAGTAATGATGGTGTTGTGGAAGATCGTGGATCTTTGAGTTGGAAAAACTCATTGGTGTTCTGTGGGCTCTTTCTTTGTTACTTCTTAACAAAGTCTAAAGTAACTGTTCCTGTCAGTGGTAATCCGATGTCTCCCAGGATGCTTCCAATCATGAAGCTGATTTGCCATGCTCTTACCCAAGGCAACCTAATACATGCGTATTTCAAGGATTGCCTCCCTGATGGGCAAATTACCCCCAGAGAGGCGGCTGAACTCATCAAAGAAGGAATTCCCCTAGAGAAGTGCATAGAAACCCCTGCTTTCATGTTCCACGAGGATGTAGAATATCTCTTAGAATTCCAGTTAACGAGGTTATGCTCTGCTAAAAGGAGATCTTGTTCGTTGTTTACCGTTGATGGAAAGACTTCTGTGATGTGCACTGATTCTGATGCACTCATGTTCATCAATATTGACAGAAACACAATTGAACAAAAGGAAGGCGGTGCGATAATTCTTCGTGCAAAATCTTGCAGCAAATTATTTCTGAAAACAATTTCTGAGCAGCTCAATATTAAAAATCCACGTAGTGGCAGTCTACTAATTACATATTTTTAATAAATCCTGTATTTTTTGTTACGAAAATAGACTCACGAGGATTAACGTTGATTTTTAAATGAACCCGCATGGACCCTCTTTGGAACCCGAATTTATTGAAAATCGGCCAGAGACCTAGAAATCGTTGAAGAACATTAGATTTACTGAACTTAGGTCTGTTTTTATAGATTTGGTTGTAAATAAAGTTTTATGAGGATTAACGTTCATTTTGAGATGGACCCATATGCGCAGATATGAAGTACACCCTGTCCCCGGCCCCTTTGGAACCCGAATTTATTGAAAATCAGCCAGAGACCTAGAAATCGTTGAAGAACATTAGATTTACTGAA
>REGM01000172.1:538253-569666 GCA_004194415.1 Aurelia aurita
CCCCTCCCTAATAAGTTCATGACGGGTTTACGTTGGCAAACATCATTATCCAAAGATGTGTGGGCTTTTCTTTTTCTACAAGCGCCTTTTGCAATTTTACAATTTTTTGTAAATTGTTCGATACTGTCTCGAACAGATTTCCTTTTTAGTGTCATCTTGAAGAACAAAAAAAAACTTTGTGAGATAGTGATATAATAATCAATAGAATAAGAGCTAATTGAAAAGAAAAGTATTAAATACATGCATTATTTTTTAAACTGTTATGAAAGTATATAAGTTAGTGCAAAGATCCTCGATCTGGGATCATACCTCTTCGAATCATTTCTTTAATTTTTCTATCACCTCTTGTTGAACTTGAGAAAACTTTAGAACTACCTCCCCTTCGTCGAGATCTATTTCTCTTTAATATTTTCTTCATTGTTGTAGATTTCCTATTAGTTGAACCTAATAATCTTAGTAATCCACTAGCTGGTGATGATTTTTTTGTTGATAGGAGGCTTGAGGCTTTTGCTAGGACTTTACCTTTATTTTTGTTTACAAACGCTAAGGCTGTTTTTGTCCCTTTTTTTTCGCAGATCTTAATGCTTTTTTAATTTTTGATTTAGCTAATGCTTGAGCTTTTCTTTTTAGCTGATTAATATTAACTTTTTTTTTTAAACTAGATAATCCTCTTTTTGCAACCTTACCGGCTAATGTACCACCCTTTCTTAATAAGTCTGAAAATAATCCAGATCCTTCTAACTCATCCATCTTACTTAGCTCTCTTAACTGCAAATTTTAATTTAGTAATTGGTATATGTACTAAATCACCAAATGCATTTCTAGGATCTACATTGAAATTTAATAATTCAGATGTAGTAAGTGTGACAAATTCTAATTGTTCGACTTCATATTCGATTTCGATGTCAAAATTTTTGATGTCAACTGTTTTAGTAGGGTTAGATTCTAAATTTGCCAACCCGAACCCATACACTGGTGAAGGCAGTTGTGCAAGGAGGGGTGATTGAAAGTTAGCAATATGAGTCCATTTTACGAAATTTTGTTTTGATGTATATAAAAAGATATCTCCAGCATTTAGGTTGTTAATGGGATTTTTAGCTTCAACTTTAAGAAAATCGTATGCGGCATCTCCGAATTTTGTATGAACAAAGGCTAGATAATCTTGATCTTTTCCATCTATGGTAGGTATTTTAGGAAGTTTCCACATTGTTTTGAATTCCCTCCGTTTTTGTGCGGTTGTAGGTATGGGGTTGCTGTTAAAATCAGGAATTCCCACCATGCACATTGCGTCTGTGAACGGACTACGTTGGACTGGTCCAGATGATGAAAACTTCTTTATCATACAAGGGGCAGAAATAACTTCGTTCCAAGAATTGTAAATGATGGGGAGTTTTGATCTTAGTTGAGTTGTAGGGATATTTGGATCCATTACTGGGGGTGTTTTACCTAAAGTTTGAAATCCACAAATGTTTTTTAAAGCAGACCCCATGGCTATGTAGATGATTGAAAGAGGTGCTTCCATATTCATACAAATGTATTTTCCTCCATTTGTACCAGTACGATTACAAAGGATATTAAATCTAGGTAATGCAGATGTAATATTTTTCCACGCTGATTTTCTTCCAAAGTAACTGCCTGGAGGCCAAAATCCATTAGCCATTGGCCAAACATTCACGGCAAACCCAATAAAAAATTGACTATGATCCATGTTGTCTACTTGGATTTTAGGGAAAAGATTGTTTAGTACTTTTAAGAATTCAGTAGAACTTAATCGATAATATCCATCTGAAGTTGGTACGAAATTGTTTCTAGCTATAGCATCAAGGAAATTTGTACGCATTACGGGAGCTGCTTTTTCGTCCGTGCTTTTGACGCCTCCAGGAACGAAATTACACGATGGATAATTATAGAATCTTTTATAGTTGACTGTGAAGATTTCTGTTAAAAGTCTAGATAGTACATGCTGATGAGTAACATATGGATGGTTTGCATCGCCAGGGTTACGTCCATTAGGATCTACGAATTTTACGATTTCTTTCCACCACTCCCATCCATTGTTTACAAAGGGATACCATTTATCCCATTTTAATATTGGGTAAAATTGTAAAGGTCCAAATGCGATTTCGATTTCATAGAAAGGGTAAAGATTGTTATGAGAAAAGCTTTTAGCCTTTTCTGATGTTGGGAAAACGAAACATTTCTGTTGATGAAGGTAGTGCACGCTTGATAAAGCAATTTGCCATTTTTCACCTGGAGGTACTTGATAGTCTTTTCTGTGTAGGGTTCTTCCATCATCTAGTAAAAAGTCGAATTTATATCATTCTTCACCATCATTGTTTTTAGGTAAACTACTATCTATTGTACCTTCTAAATAGAAAGAGTTTGAATTTTGACTAAAACTCATACTAATTCAAATTTTGATGCTTCGTAGTTTAGTTTCCAAGCTTCGTTGCAAACAACAATTTCTGCTTTGATAGAATTTATTTTAGCTCCAAGGTTAACGTATTCTTTTGTGGTTCTATCTAATATATGACAAGATAACTGTAAGGTTTGATAATTAAAAGAATTTGAAATGTTTATATCAATTGATCTAAAAGTTAATCGTTTTGGGAAAATGTTAATGAAATTTCCTATAAATGCACTATCGAATATTAAGTGGGGTGGTGTTATTACCGTAGTTAGTAATTGTAAGTGGTTGTACCGGTCAGTTTTCAAAGGATAAGCTAAGTTGAAAATTGACCTATTTAAAGGTTTAGTGTTAGAATTTAGAGTAAAGCAAATGGTGGAAGGTTTATCTATATTAAAAGTTGAGGTAAAGTCAATAGATATCTTGTCTAGAGCTATTGAAAAAGTTTCAAATTGGTTCCAACTATTATCATCTATAATGTAAAGGTTCAAATTTTTTCCACTATCGTATGGGTCTTCTTTTTGATACGAGTCTTTTGGAACACACCAAGGTTCGTCTAATTTTTTTACCCAAAATTTTCTTAAATACTTTGTTGCTTGATTTAGAGCTCCAGGCTGTAACAAGTCATCCATCAGTCTCCTAGTACTACTTGAGATTTGATTGTTAGCTCGATCGGATATCGGTATGGCATGAATCGAACTTCTTTCCTTTTTATTGCATTTCTATTGATTGATTTTAATCTCGTATTCTGTATCAGATGTAGATGTGAACGTAGTTTTCTTTCAGACTGAAAACTCATGGTTATTGTGCTTGATAGGCTCATTTGGTTAGTTAAAGGGAGCCTAATCCGTACTGGATATTTCGCAAACATGTATTGATTTTTAATCCCTGTTGGGATTTCACAACTCAATAAGGTATTATCTTTTTTACCGCTATAAATGTTCTCACGAATTATATCTCCTGTTATTGTCAAGGTAGACCCCACAGGATTACGTATATAACTACTGACACTCCAACTAATCCCTCTCGTTAATTCAATCATTCCCAGATCTTTTTTAACTGTAGGGATTAAAACATTATTCCATGGCTTTAATCCTGAAAAATAACTTGTTCTTAAGTTTTCTGTATTGGGCAAGTTGGTAACTATTATGTAATCTGAGTATTGTGTTTTTTGACTTTTTTCTTTTTTTAGAGGGATATACGTATAAGCATCTGTATTGAAAACACTGTTATCCAGATTCCCTCCATGATAGAAACTATCATTTTGATAACTTTGGAAAGCTTTTATTAAAATCATTGGAATTTTGTAATGATTCATATAAGCACTCCAAAATCCAATATGGTTTAAAGTAGGTTGGTTAATAATTTTTTTTAGTTTTTCAACTGGAGGGTTCCAAAATAAAGTTGGTGATACGTATTTGATATCCATACCTCCAGGTAATTCTTTTTTAAATTCAGGAAATGCATTATTTGTATTAATTATGGAGCTAACGTTAAATCCAAGTAGTAGTTCTAAAGTTCTACTAAGTCTTATGATTTCATAGTATCCTCTTTCGTTTATTCCTGTAGAGGGTGCAAGTCTAGAATTAGAAGCTTCAATTCGTTTAATATTGAATTAAAAAATGTCTGTCATTTCTGTATTAATTAGAGGCGCGTTTTCTATTGTCAGCAGAGGGTACACGGGCCATTGTTTGATTACTGTAGAATTTGATGCTTGGTTTGTTAGCATGTCTACTCTCTGAATGTAAGTAGCATTAAAAAACTTACAAAATATATTAGGTATGTTACTAGTTGTTTGTTTATTTATTAAGAATTTTATAACATCAGATTCTGGAAAGATGATGCGTTGGCACTTATCTAACACATCTCTATAATCTATACCAAAACAAACTTCCCAATAATTAGCATATGTCTCATTAGGAGGGACTTGTAATCTTTTATACCATATGTCGTGTTGGATTAAAGTATCTCGTTCAAATGGTACAGAGGCCGATGTAGTCGAAATCATCCACCCATACCGCCTATCAAATTGTATGCTTTCGTAAGGATTTACTTTAAAATGAGACGTATCGTTGTCAGCAAAATCACTTGTATTTGATAATATTTTAAAGTATACATTTTCTTCTTCATCTTGTCCTAAAGCATTAGACATAATTAATTACAATACCAAGCCCACTCAATACAATATTTTAAATTGTTAAGTACACCTGGCATATCACATAGTGCCAATAGTTCAGTACAATTTCTAGTTGGTGGAGAAAAACTTGGATCAATTCTCGGTTGTGGTGGTGGTGTCTTTGCTGATTTTATTACTGATTTGTTGATTGGAGGAGGAGGCTTTATGATGCGTGGAGAGCATAATGTTGTATATATACCACATTGATGTTGATCTCTGTAATGTGCGCAACCATACCGCATAACGATACAGTATATTCTCTCTTCGAATGTATCATTCATTGGACCTAAAGATAAATTATGTGGTTTATCTTGGGTTTCTGTGGTGTTCTTTAGTTGTTGCATGCTGGTAAACCATTCGAGATTTTTCTGTTCTTGTTCATGTAACACGTGTATGAAAACTAACATTAAACTAACAAAGCATGCTGCAATCAATAAGTAAGTGCAAACATCTAAAATGCATTTTGATGAATTGCATTTTGATGAGGTTTTTGTTGGTTTGCATTTATTTAAGATTTTAGAGATTGATTTTAACTTATCTTTTTCAGATAAAGGAGGTTCTAGATCAATATCAAGAACGTCAATATCCACACGACGTTCTTCTTCAATATACCGTGTTTCTTCGTCTCTTAAAAGGATAAGAGCATCTTCTTCATCCAACATTAGGGATAGTCGTTTTGACGTCATTATGTAGGTAGATGAAAAATGAAGTTGTCCCAATTGTGTTTGAAGATTTTTGAATAGCAGGTCTTTTGTTGAATACGGCTAATGGTATGGGTACGGGTTTATGATACTCCAATACTTTTATTTCAATATATTTCTCTCCTAATGGTGACGTAAACCTTCTTCTAGCAAAATTTGATACCTTTTCTAAACGTAAGACTGGAGGTAAGTGACTCAAAAGCATTTCGGACTGGTTAAAATACCCCAATAAAGCTTCACCACTGAGATCATTTAAGTGATATATGTACGGGATGATATCAGTCTTCGCTTTAGATACTTGAAAAATTTCATTACTCCATTTACTATTGTGTTCTTTGCTAAATGTTTTTCTCCCTTTTACTATTTTTACGTAATCCCCTATTTTAAATTTTGGAATTTTTCCTACGTTATGGCTAGAAGTGTAGTCGCCAGAGCGTATCTTTTTTATGCTGATAGCTTTTTGTTTACCAAACTTACTCTCCTGCTGAATATTATGTGTGTATATGTTATCCCGAACACCCCCTACATTANTCAATATACCGTGAGGATTCTTCGTCTCTTAAAAGGATAAGAGCATCTTCTTCATCCAACATTAGGGATAGTCGTTTTGACGTCATTATGTAGGTAGATGAAAAATGAAGTTGTCCCAATTGTGTTTGAAGATTTTTGAATAGCAGGTCTTTTGTTGAATACGGCTAATGGTATTGATACGGGTTTATGATACTCCAATACTTTTATTTCAATATATTTCTCTCCTAATGGTGACGTGAACCTTCTTCTAGCAAAATTTGATACCTTTTCTAAACGTAAGACTGGAGGTAAGTGACTCAATAGCATTTCGGACTGGTTAAAATACCCCAATAAAGCTTCACCACTGAGATCATTTAAGTGATATATGTACGGGATGATATCAGTCTTCGCTTTAGATACTTGAAAAATTTCATTACTCCATTTACTATTGTGTTCTTTGCTAAATGTTTTTCTCCCTTTTACTATTTTTACGTAATCCCCTATTTTAAATTTTGGAATTTTTCCTACGTTATGGCTAGAAGTGTAGTCGCCAGAGCGTATCTTTTTTATGCTGATAGCTTTTTGTTTACCAAACTTACTCTCCTGCTGAATATTATGTGTGTATATGTTATCCCGAACACCCCCTACATTAATTGGATCTACGGCATTTGGGGCTGTTTTGGTAATTCTACCTGCAGTTTCGTTTAAACCATTAATAATATTAGGTAAATCATCTATATATTTAGGTTTTCCAGAATGTATTATACCAAACAGCTTATTTTTGAGGTCACGTATGGCTCTTTCGATCATTGCACATTTGACATCAGCATCCTTTGTTGTCCATGTTTTTATTCCCTGGACTTGATCTAAATAGTCTTTTACTGCTTGCGCAATAAATTCGCTACCTTGATCTGTATACAAGAATTTAGGTCTACTTGTTGTATTGGAAAATATTCTTTTAAATGCTTTTATAATTTCAGGAGCACTCTTTGTATTACCATAAACGGGTGAGCAAAATAATTTTTTGGTAAATTGGTCGATTAATAATAGTATATAGCGTACGTTTTTATTTAACCTGACATTAGATTGACCCATATCAATGAGATCTCCCTCCCATACTCCATCAGGATTAAATACTTGTACTGATCTGCGTACTTTCGGTTTTTTGACCGCAGTTCTAGAGTTTGCAAATTGGTCATGTTGTTTCCAATCTTTAATTTGCTTTAAAGTTAATTTAGGAAATTCATTAGGGTAAAGATGTTTTAAATGTTTGTGGAAAGTCGCTGGTGCGCTAAATGCTCCAGGGAATGAAGTATCTCTATAGAGTGTTGATAATCTCTTGAATAATTTGTTTTTACCTTCATCATTGTTTTTAGAAAGTACGGGATCAGGCTGTTTCTTTTTTTTCTTTACGGCCATAATTAAAAAAATAAAACTACGTTTTAGGTTATATAATATTATAATGATAAATTTAGTGTTATGAAAAAGCTTCTTTCAGCTGTTTTAGTACGGGATACATGTTATGGTATTTAATATACGTAGTTTCTAAATTTTCCAACTCCTTGCGTTTACAAGTTGCTACGTTAGGTTTTGAATTATCCTCCTCTTCATCGTCTTCATCGTCTTCATCATAATCTTTATCTTCGTCGTCATCATAGAATTTATCGAGGTTAAATTCTTTATTTAAAACTTTCACTTTATGTTGTGATCGGTGTTTTTTATGTTCTGACAAAAGGGTATTGACTAGTTCTACGAAATCAGCATCTTTTGATTTTTTAGCATTAGGTTCGTTAGCATTATTTGCTGACGATGCTCTTTTCCGCCTACTTACTTCTGGGTTGAAAGTACTGTTTTTTTTCCCTAAATCAGAAAGATAGAAATCGTTAGCAAATGATTGATTAGCTTCTTCTTTTCGAAGTGCCCTTAATCGTACCGCTAATCTTTTAATATCTCTTTCAACATCTTTACTAGACCTATTACGTGAATTACCGTTATTACTTCTACGGCCAGATCTAGGGTTTGAGGCAGGCGGTATGGGAGTTGAAGGTTTATTGGTATCATCTTCTTCTTCTTCTTCCTCCTCTTCAGTTTCTAAACCGTCTAATTCGTCTTCGTAGTTGTTACTAGCTTCCTCTATATGACTATCCATACTTCATTAAAAATAAAATAGAACTACGGGAGTAGCCAAGAAGCTATACATTTATGCATATTAAAAATACTCAACTGTAATAATAAATTTTATTCCTTCTTTTTCCTACTCCTCGTACGCGCACCCACAGGAGAATGAAATGGAGTTTCTAACCTCTTTAATTTTAATTTTCTTTTAATATTTTCCCTATCTTCTCTTTTTGTTGGAGCAGGAGTCTCTGGTGGTGTTAGAAATGCTGATGCTCCACGTTGTGTTGGACCCTGTTGGTTAGCTGGAGTTTTTAGAGCTGATTTACTACTTTTAATGAATTGTTTTTTAGCTTTTTCTAATGTTTCTTTTGCCTTTTGTTGTTTCAAATGCCTTTCTCTTTCTCTTTCTCTTAGTTCTCTTTCTCTTTTCTTCTCTTTATTTTGTAATTTAATATTTCTTGAATTTTCTATTTTTTCTTTTAAATGAGAATTACCAAGTTCGTTCATATAATCGTACCCTCTTTTTTTCATCTCTTGTATAAGTTCCTTAGCTCCTGGAGGTAATTTAGTATTAATATCCTTTGTTAAATAATGAACTAATCTTGCAGAATCTGCGACATTTTTTGAAACTGTTTTACCGTTGATTATAAGATGACCCTCGCCATTCGGTTGGAATAAATTGGGGTTGTTTTTTAAGAAGTCAGTTAATGACCTTTGTGCGTGACTTTCTGGTAAAGTTTCTGGTTTACTTTGTAAAGAACTAAATGGATTAGTAAGATATGTATTATATTTTTTTGTTTCTCCTTCCATTAGTATATTTCTACGTCGGTTCTCTTCATTTTTTAATTGAGTCAAAGCGCGCATGTTTGAAGCACTTAGCGATCCAGATTGTAATCTTTGAATTTGATCTTTTATCTTATCTAATCCAGGGTCGGACAATTTGTTTCTTAATGTGTCATTAATATCTTTTGCGTCCCCTACTCTTTTATATTTCCACGCTTCATCCATATGGAATCTATATTTTTTTGGATTGTTTGCATTTTTTCTAGCCTTTTCAACTTGTTTTAAGTATTCATTGTTTTCTAAATTTTCCATATGTTCACCCATAGTTTTTATGAAGAGAGGATATGCAGAGGCGGGTATAGTAACTGTTTCTCCATAGTGTTGAGGGTTACTACCAGGACCTGATCCTGCTGGGGGTTGATAGCAGCTGATCCAGTTCGAAGCTGATGTAAATAATTCGGGGGTCCTCCAAAGGGGTTGGTAGAAGACTCTGAAGGATAAGCCATAATTAAGTATGATAATAAGTATGATAAGTATATATATATTACTAAGAATTAAAAAAAACAGTTACGTTTTGATTCATCTCATCATGTAGAATCCTTTTGTAGCATTTTTAAGTTTACAAAAAGCGGTACATCTTCTAGGTCTTGGTCCGAATAATGTAAATTGTCTGTAAGCTCTGAAGTCGAAATTGCTTGAAGCTTTCTCATTACCCCTCATTCCAATTGGTCCAATCGCACCTCGTTTATGTCCAGAAGGAGGTTTGTAAACTTTAACACTAGAACCATAAAAATTACCATCAACCGTTCGGCTAGGCATACCGCCTAGCCCTCCGGTTTTTCCGGTATAAGTTTTGATTTTTCTTTTTCTACTCATCTTAAGACTGTAAGGTAAGAATGCACGCTTAACAATAATGGTTAATTATATATGGATAAAATATAGTTATGTGATATAAGACTAAATGTTAACGTTTACTGTTTTCAAACTCTTTACTATTATAATACACTTTTGGAGAGCCTGAAGCTATTGCCATTTGTTTCTTTAATCCTTGTTTACCGTAGTTACCATAAGCAGAGGCCATTTTATGTTTACGTGTTTTTGAAATTTTTGAAATTTTACTATTATTTAACGAAGAATCAAATGCTCCTTTTATAGCACCAACATCCACAATTCGATGATTTGGGTTATAATTTTTTTATCTTGAACTTCTAGTTGAAGATTTATTTAGAGATTGCTTACTAAACAAATGAGGATATTTCACTCTATAGTGATTATGCACTCTCCATTTCTTAGAATAACCTTTTAATCCTCCAGCTCTTGTTCCGTGTATTATGTTCAATCTAAGGTCTGTATTTCCAGACATTTTTTGCGAATAGTAATATAATATGATTGTACATATATTTAAAATGTAGTATTTGAAATTACAGCGACATGTTTTAAATAATTGCTGTTGAAATTTTTTAAGTCCATGGGTGATTTGTCACTATGGCAGTAATCTTCAATGATAGATCTAGCTTCGGCTACATTATCCCCATCTTGCCTCTCTCTCACTAAATGTCTAGGAGGAGGTGGTGGTGGTGTTTCTCCGTCGAAATTAGGCTGTGGTAATGGTGTGCGGTTTCGATTTAATAATCTTCGTCTAGGACGTTGAATTAAAGGAGACGCGAAGTCGTCATCGTCATTATCGTCAAAATTAGCTGCGTGGTTTCTTTGTGGTGCTGCTACAGGAGAGTTTCTTTGTGGTGCTGCGGGTGGGCTTCGATGTGGTGCTGGAGAATTCATTTTGTCTGGAACGTTTAAATTATTTTTTTGCAAATATCTCGTTATCCAGTCTTTTCTTAATTCGACTCTCATTCTTTTTAAATTCTTTTTAACAGAATCTGTTAAACCAGGTATCTCATTAATAAATTTCGAATTATAGAAGTTATGTCCATCTGCCGCTTTTGCTCTAATTCTCCTTTTGATCACTCGCGGGGGAGCCGTCGCATGTATTGGTTGGGGTGGTGCAGAGGGGTGAGGAGGTGTTGGAGATGACGCACTCAATGGGGAGAAATTAGCGACTATTGGTGAGGGAGAAGAAGGAGATGGTTGAGGAGATGGTTGAGAGGGTAAATGGTAATGAATATGTGGCGGAGAAGGTTGTGGGGGTGGGGTGGGAGATGGCGCTAATGATGATAACTTTCGTTTTCTTTTTCGACTTGCTGCAGCTACAGGTGATGATCCGGCAGATGAAATAGTAGAATCTAGACCACTACTCGAAATAGTAGAACCTAAACTATATCTAGGAGATATCACTGGTGGTGGGGTTAATGGGATTTGATATGGTGAAAGTTGTGAATATTGCTGAGGTGAGGGATAATTGTATTGTTGCTGTTGTATAGGAGGTGATGGTGAAATTGCTTGCTGCCTAGACATTACTTCAAATCCTAAAGGAGGTGAAGGAGGTGTAGTTAGATCGATTATATTCGAAGCACGTGGGGGTGTGGTCAAGTCGATTATATTAGAAGCAGGTGGAGGTGTGCTTAAGTCTATTACTTCTCGTTGATTGTTAATGTTTCCAATAGGCGAAGCAGCCATCGTCGCATTAATTAACTGTCGGTTGTTACTGTACCAATCGTCTTGCGTATTGTTGATGATTGGAGTATGTAAATGAGCATTTTGGTATAATTGAGGTAGTGTACGCATTGGTGTTTCAGGAATTATTAGAGGTGTATTTAAAGGACTGTTTGGGTTGTTTATCATCGTTAAGGGCATTCTTTGAGGTGTGTTATGAGCCAATATAGGTGATGCAATAGGTGGAGGTATTTCAAATGAATATAACGAATTTGGCGACGAGAATGTTGAGTTTAAGTTTTGCATATCCCTGTTCGAAATTGGAGACATTGGTAATGGCGATCCATCCACATAAAAAGGTTGATTACTAGGTGGAGATAACGCGGTAAACAGCATTGGTTGATGCATATTAACTTCTGAATCTGAATTTCGATTAGGACTTTTCGACTTTCCAAATAATGACGATAGCGACGCTAAATGCTTTTCTATATTTCGATGAAACAAGCTGCTTTTTCTTCTTTTCTTGATAGGTTCAGTATTCTTTCTTAGGACAGACGTATATAATAATTGAGGATTCCTTTTCTTTGTTTTCTTGAGAATTTTACTCAATTTAGACTTGCTGCTATTACTCTCTTTGCGGACATAGCCGTTACCTAGAATTGCACAAAGAGGAGGCATGATTGAAGTTTTTTCTTTACGTATTATGTAACAATGAATAACAATAGTAAGATATACGATATATAAACCACAAATAAAACCGCTAATGTTCATAAACCGTATCATAACAGTACGGGTAATAAAACATATCATACTTTCTCATATTATTTACTCGAACTAAATCCGATTTAAACCGTGGGAAAACTGTAGGATGTCTATTTATCCAAAACTTGTTAATATACGTAAACTTTGTCAGGGGCGCTTTCTTATTAAAAAACTTAATCAAAAGTGCCTTATACCAGCTGGCTTTGCGCATTAAGGAAGGGGACGGATTTGAATATGTATTGAAATTGCCAAAAGGGCATTGACACATGATTTCCGGATAGTGACAGCGAAAACAAGTTAAATTATCATAAGATAATGTTTTCGATATATAGTTGTCAACAGTACAATCACTAGCGTTAATACAGCAAAATTTACACGAATTAGTACAATTAGATTCTACAAAAGGATAAGGAAAACCACTACGACTAGCACAATGGTGTTTACAAGGGATCCAAACGGTAGGATCATTACAGTCTTTAAAGTTCCAATAAAACGCATAATAACAGTCATAAAACTCATCAGCAATAGTCAATTGACCATCAATATCGTTAACCACCAAGAGTAAATCGTTATAGAGACCAACAACTCTTCTTTTGTGTGTATGATCAACATCTAAAAAAAGAAATTTAACACGTGAAAATTTTTCCAGGGTTTGAAGAAATTCCTAGTTTTCCTAGTTTATCTTTATTCCTTATTAAGTCGTTTGCTAACACTAACAAATGGTGTGGGGAATTCGGTCTCAAATTTAATCTAATATATGGATATTCGTTTGGTGAAGAATGATTTAGATGTTTTGTTATTTTTTCGAAAACACTTCGCCATTCTCCCTTATTGGGAAACATTTGTTGACATAAAGTTCTCAACCTATCTTGTCTAGGTGGATCTCTAAATATAAACTTGTAATCAATTTGGAGAGATATTGTCCTTGCGAATACGTTTTGTGGGAACATATCTTGCCAAGATATGATAACGCACCATCCTTTGTGGTGAGATTCTCTAGTTAGAATATTTGACACACTTTCAGACTTAATCATTTCATTCATTAAATCATCTAATATTACGATTGATCCTTCAGGCATTGCATTGATCCTATTTAAAATTTCGGGGTTTTTAAAGTCTCCTTTAAAAAATTCTAATCTGACTGATCCACCTCCATATTTTCGCTTATGCTCTTGAACAATTTCATTCATCTTATGAAAATCTTTAGGATTATCAGTACCATATATCCAAAATATATGTCGAAAGTATTTTCCATTCTCGTCAGTTGTATAATCATTCCATTGACTTAAAATATCAAGCAGTAATGTTGTTTTCCCACTTTTTGATTTACCTACAAATAGTGCAGAAAAAGGTACCTGTAGCCTTATGTCAAATGGTGAATTATCAATTAACCCATTATTATAATCATTCATGTAAGTTTTAATATTATAGAAATCTTTTTGAGACGTATGTTTAAGGGGATTATGAGCGTCTAGATTTTTCTTTCTTCGTTTAGCCTCATGTTTATGGTGTATGTTATAATACTCGTATAGTTTAGCATCTTTTTCAGCAGTAGTCATATGTTCTTCCTCTTCATTTTTTCGTTTCTTACCCCTACCTTTAGTTTCATTATTTGAGCCATACAAGTTGTGCTCGCTTGGATTATCTTGAATTTTATCATCAACTGACTCTCTCAACTGTCTAAAAGAAATCTTTTGCGATGTTTTTTTATTTTTACCGTTACCATTTAACATTAGAGATAAAAATGAAGTTACTTTTAAAGGAGGCATTTTACCTATTTTTTATCAATTGACATCAGCAATCCTTCATCCTCTTCTTCTGTCATTGGCGCGTCTACATCTGGTTTTGCATAATGACGGTTCATCTCATCTGCAACATCTTTNCTTCATTTTTTCGTTTCTTACCCCTACCTTTAGTTTCATTATTTGAGCCATACAAGTTGTGCTCGCTTGGATTATCTTGAATTTTATCATCAACTGACTCTCTCAACTGTCTAAAAGAAATCTTTTGCGATGTTTTTTTATTTTTACCGTTACCATTTAACATTAGAGATAAAAATGAAGTTACTTTTAAAGGAGGCATTTTACCTATTTTTTATCAATTGACATCAGCAATCCTTCATCCTCTTCTTCTGTCATTGGCGCGTCTACATCTGGTTTTGCATAATGACGGTTCATCTCATCTGCAACATCTTTTAAATGGGCCGCATCCCTCATTATTACTTCATCTGTATGCTTGTCCATTGCATCTGACATTCCACGGTGTGTGACCCACGTCGGTTCTTCGAAATACGGAGTATAACCACAACAATCAGCAAGAGTGCGACGCTCGGAGATTTGAAGTTCCACAGTCGGTTTAGGTGCAATAGGCACATTCTTACTGAGGATGTGTGAGATTTTTGCAGCCATTTGCTTTGCTTTCTCTTTAGACTCTTGCCATTTGCGTTTATCTTCTTCCAATTTCGCCACCATCCCTAGACTATCTTCTTGAATCATTTTTTCACATTGACTAAAAACAAGGCTTTGAAATTGATCCAAGTTCATAACTGACGGTTTTGCTGATTTTGCTCCTCCGCTGATAAAATCAGCTGGGGTTTTTAATGTAGTTGATTGTTGGCTAGATGTGTGACTATCTGCTGCTGCTGCTGCTGAGACTTCTGGGTCGATGTTCTGGTTTAAGAACAGCGACTCTGGAGTTGAATTAGCAATTTTTTGTAGTCCAATTGAAGGTTCTGGAGTAGAAGTTCTTGGTGTGTATTTCAACAAAGCATGTTGTAGAGTGGTCAGTTCTTGTTGCGCTTCTCTAATCCCAATTTGGACCTGTATATCATCCAAGACTGATTGCTTAATTACGAAGAAGTCGGGTTTCTTCATCAAGCTTGAGGACAAATTCGCCGCCACAACTTCATCACTTGATGGTACAAATCCTGTTGTTGCATCATCTAACGGCTCGTGTGATGTTAGTTTCAAAACTAGCTCTTTAATGGATTTGGTGTTTTCAGCATTTGTTGGTTCGTCTGTACGCAGCATCCAGGATGGAAGACTTCGAACGTTCACTACTGGGTTACTTCTTTCAACTTTCTTCACAGTCTTTGCAGTCTTTATGCAACTCTTGTTAATGGCCTTTAAAATCGTGTCGAATTTCTCCTTTGATTCTTGATGGGTTTTTTGCGACTTGCAAAATCTCGGCTTCTGGCTTGCACAGAAAGCAACTCCTGAGTGATAATCACCATTAACGATGAGTGATAATTTGGATGATTCTTCAACAGAATCATAATCAGGCTTCTTCAGCATGAATACCATGTCGTTACAAATAGACATTGCTGAGTGGTAATGGTGAATGAAATCACGCCAAAATCTATGTGTGTGACAGTTCTCATCTACTTGTTTTGGGTTCCAGTTCGTCTGTTCATCAGAAATATTGCATCCATTTGAACAATGCAAGAATTGAAAGTCCATACATCCCTTTAATGATGTTTCAAAGGCGTCAATGTATTTCTTGTAAATCTTCTCCTTTGAGCTAATCACCATCTCTTGTTTTTTTTCATTTTCAATGTTTTCTTCTACTTTCTTACTCAAATCTTTGATCTCACCAGCCAACTTTAGATTTTCACCTTTCATCGTGACAATTGATCCCAGCACCACTTCATCTTTCAAGGAATCGTCCATTGATGATATACTGATCGGTTCAGCAGCACTTCCGCAATCTCCATGACCCAACTTCTTGCAATGGTCTTGGGCAATATAGTGAAGCTGTGTTGTTTTTTTCATCATTTTCCCCACAAACAGATGCAGCTGAGTTACATTGTGGCTTTTCTTCTTCAGCTCTTCTTGTGTGGTCATTAGCTTTTCTAATGCTTTATCAGCAGCATCTGTTAGGTATGCGATTCTTGAATTGTAATGTTCTTTAAGGATGGCTTCTTTGCATTCTTCGGAGAATTTAAAGAAATTTGGAGATCCTATCATGTTTAATGCTGTATTCTTTACCGTGAGTTTCTGTTTGAGATCTTGTATTACTCCAGCCATTTTTTCTTGAGTAGATTCCATATCCAAGATTTGAGAAGATTGACTTTTCATACGTTGATCCATATCTTCACGTTCCGCTCTTAATTTCTGGATCCTGGCTTTTACAAATCCTATCTGATCTTTAATGTCAGCGTTCAGGGCTTGATTTTCCTGGACTTTGCTGTTTTGTTCTTGGATCTTTGTTAGCCAATGATTTGATACCATGAAGTAGTTCTGATTCTCTTTAAATAACCTTTCATTCTCCAACTTCTCCAACTGGTATTTGGTGGTCATCGCCGCAAGCTCGTCTTTCAATTTCGCCATGTCACACATTTGATTCAAATCTCTTTTGCACATTTCCAATAACTGTTGATATCGATCTGGGCTAAAGCCAACAACTTTTTCAAGCACTTTTTCTTTCCCATGATTGAGGTAAAATTCATCTTCAGTCATCCACTCATGACCTAGAATACTTTTTTCATCTAACCACTTCACATACCCGGGGGTAAGAGGGGTTGGAGCCGTTTCACTTGCATACGCTCTATTAGGCGCGCATGGTAAATTCAATGTTTCAACATACTCTACCATGCTGAGTACGGCTTGATATCTGTCGACTTGAAACTCTACCTGAATTCTCTCATTTCCAGTCTCATAGTGTGATTGACACCAATTACACTGTAAGATGCTAAAGTCATCTCTTAAGATCCCACGTCTAGGTGGATGTTCTTCTATTGATTGAACTCCCGCATCGGTATTCGTAGAGCGTGGGTATGGTGGCATGGTCATCCAGTAGTCGTCGTTGTTGTTGTTGTTGTTTGATGTTGATGGTGGCGGCGGTGGTGGTGGTGATGGTGGTGCTGATAGTGGTGGTGATGATGGTGGTGATGGTGGTGGTGGTGATATTGGTACGTTTCTTGTCACATCGACTTCTTCATCTTCAGTCTCCTCAGTTTTGATTTTGATTGACACTGGTGCTAGTATGCGATCGCTGGTGCTACTTTCTTTTGACGTATTAGATGTCGATGTCGAATAGGTTAACTTCTTAGCTGTAAAGTCCCAACCTTCCATTTGATCTAAACTGTAACTATCGTCACCACCAAAGTACTCATCCAACTCTTCGTCTCCGTCATATGATGGTGCATTCTCATCAAACTGAATATCCATATCATCTGAATCTTCAGGTTGGCAGATATAACACCCTGCGTCACATCTTGCTTCACATCCTCCTGACCCCTCATCATAGCTTTCTTCATCGTCATATTGTTCCGTTTTGAATTTCTGAATTCGGAAATTCTTTTTTTTCTTGCATTTTGCATGATCTTCTTCTGCGGCTGGAACGCTACAACAATACCAATTTGGATTGTGATCCGCACTTTTTGGAGGAGTAGCATAAGCCGGAGGGTGTTTGTAGGAAGGAGGTTGCTTGCCTTTGCGAGATGGTGGAGGAGGAGGAGGCATCAATTGGGCGTTAGAAGCAGGATAGCTCATTTCAGTCAGAGCCGATTGTGGTAAAGGATTAATGTCCTTTCCGGGGTTTGAAAGTCTTCCTTCCACTATTTTCATTACTGCTTGCCTCAAACCAACCTTGGCCATTTGTATGATTTGTTGTTCCTCGTTTTTCTTAACACTTTCCATTCTTCTATAATGCTCATTCACAGCTGTGCTATGTTTCTCATCTACATCCGACCGAATTATTTCTTTTTCTTCGGCCGTCGCATTAGGCGGATAGTTATAGAAGGGTTTCTTAGGCTTAGACATTCCAACTGGATCAACATTAGGCAAAATTCCTATAGATGAACTATATAAAATATGTTCAGGAATGGGTAGTTTTTCGTTTTGTCTAGATAAATTAGCTATCCATTTGTCAGCATAATCTGCTACCTCGGCTGTTGTCTTTGGAAAATTAGAATCAGCAGCTGATAGGTCAAGGGCGCATTCTAAGAAAACAAACAAATTTCATATAAATAAATTATAACTAATATCTGACAAACTTAATTCGTTTTTATAATTTTCTGATAATTTAACACGCTTTTCATTTGCTATATTTTCTTCTAAAGTTTTTCTTTTTCTAGATTGTTTTGTTGTTTTTTGTCGCCTGTTAAGTGCTTCAGATGTCCAATTTGGCTGTTCCCACGCTTTTTCATCTTCAAGAATGTCGCAATCAAGAATAATATACCCTTCAGCTACATACAACGTTCGAAAATGCGTAATATAATTACTTTCTTTAACTACGTCATGCATTCCCTTTTTTGAAAAAACACATCCTTTAAGTGAATTTTTGAGTCTATTTAGTTGTGTTCCTTTATTCACAATGTTTATATCAAACATATAGTAATCAGCAAATGATCCACTGTCTAATGCATAACACTGCCTACTGTAATTTATTTTTGCTGGATTAGGCTTCGTCTTAACAATAGGTAATTCTTCATTTAGGAAATTACAAACATAGCAATATTCTGGAATTTCAGTATCACACCCTCCACATCGTTTTGTTAATTCCTCTTTAACTGCAGATATACTATAAACGTGATCCAAGCGTCCGGAAGCATTAAGTATTTTAGAAGTANTTAACATAGTTCAAAAAAACTTTTTCTCCTTTTCTTTTCAATTTCATCTGCTACTTTCATCTCTAATTTACGCTTATTAGTATCTATCCACGCATGTGAATTTTGCCTCTGAAGGAAACTAGCAAATTTTGTTGAATCACCATCAGGTAAAAGTCTTTTAATTTCTTCATGCATTGATAACTTAATAGCATCTAAACATTCAGATATTTTCTTATTACCCTCCTCGCCAGATTTAGTCAAAAATGTTCTAATTGCTTCATTTTCCTCCAATTCACTAGTATCTTGCTCCTCTGAGATATCTAATAGAGCATCCTGCATGCGTGCAATACCCCTACGTTTTTTTGCAACAGTAACACTTTTTCCACACTCTACTTTCCCACTTTTACTATTAGGCATACCTTTAATCCTTTCAAACATATCATCATCATCATCATCAGTTTTAGAATATTCGACATTCATAATCTTAGAGATTGAACTCCAACACCTACTACTCTGAGGTTCTCTTTTACCTATACAATCTGCTACAAAAGCTCTTGCTGGATTTAGAATTTTACCATTAAAAATAGTAGTATCGTCTGAAGTACACCTCAACCAGATTCTCTTATTTAGTATTGCTTTATCCCACACCCAGTGAACTGTTAACACCTCATGGTGTCTTCCCATTTCACAAATTTTAGGCGCAACTTCATATGCACCAGCAGCGTCTACAAGTGGGTAGAGGTTTTAACAACGTCCCCTGTGATTGGCCAGTTGCATATTGGAGATTCCTCTCGGTATCAAAGGTAGCAAGCTTCTGATTGGTCAAATTAAGGGAATCACTAAAATTATGCTGGATGGTTATTGGCTGCAGTAAAACCTATTGTACCTTAGCCAATCACATCTGGGTTGGTAGTGCATGTCTACTGGCACTTGACCATTGACCAACGAATTTCAAAATGGCGTCTTGTTAGGCCCCTCATAAGAAAACTTGGAGGTGCCAGAGGATAAAAAAGTGTTGCTTTCACAGCTTACAGGCCAACATGATTTTTATTTGACATCTTTTACAGATCACGTGTTGTAAAGTCATCAAGATCAATACATGTATTCAAGAACAGTATCCAGATGATAGTGACAATGAGTCAACGGTCAACGAAACCAAAGTTCAAACCAAAAACGGCGATCGGAAGAATTATTACCCAGCTTCCTTGATGGCATGATCACTATTTATGGTACGATGGAAAATGTCAACGCCAACAAATGTATATTTATACAAGGATGGAATTCATTCAAGGATTGTATTAACAGCAATATTAGACTTTCGGCATTACAGTTGCTTTGTTCTCAGAATGTTGTGTCATTCTTTCTTCAAATGCAGATAAGAATATTTGAGAGATATTAATGAAAGACTGCAAAATTTATGAGGAAGAAAGATTCATGACTGCAAGGATAGCTTTTTCACCCCCAAAGGATTACAAGAAAGAAGCAAATCATGAACAAAAGTTATTCTTTACAGTATTATTTGGTTGGGTTTGTAATGCATTTTTTGTCCACAACATTTTGTAACTCATAACCAAAAATTGAAAACGTCTCTTCACCTTCCAACTGACCTCTGCTCTGATCATTTCTATAATAGAGTTTCTTAATTTTCTGGAAGAGGCTAGTTTCTTATAGATTCAGGTTCAGGTTCATCATATTTTTAATTCCTAATTGGGATACTGTTTAGGCCTATAGATTTGCCCAATTTCAGGAGATTAATTATATCAGATATTTCAAAAGAGACAGATAGAGAAATAAAAAAAATGAGTGCACATTAATCTTTGAGTCTCAAATTCAGAATTCTCTTCTAAAAAGGCTTCCATTGTTTCATATGTCTTGGAAATTCCTATCTGCATTTGATAATTTTTCAAAATAGCTTGAATTAAGTATGTGACAATTGCAACACTTTTATCAAAATGGCACTGCAGATTTAATTAAATTTAAAGGGAATCCACATGGTTAAAAACTGACCCAGACCCAGGCCATGTTAAAAATATACTCTATTGTTCTGCATTTGGTAACTTTGACATGTGCCATTGCATTGTGTAGCCAAACAAAAAAGTGGGATGGCGAAAACTGCAACTGCAATGCTTGTCAGCATGTGACAGAGATTTAAAATTTCTTTGACCATGTAAACATATATATATATATGTATATACATATATGTTATTTATTTATTTTTTATTAATTATCGATTTACATTAGTTTGCTATGTACATTATTGTATATATAAAGCTAGATATAGTTAAATGATCGATATTAAATAGGATGACAAACAAATAATAAAAGAAACAATGGGACCGTAGGCGTTTTATTTAGCAAATTTATAGTGTTTCATATATGTATCATATTACTTGGGTAATGTCTATTCATTGGAAAGGCTTCAAAAACACAGGTAGTAAACATGAAAATTGTTATTGAACCTTTAAGAAACTTGTGAGAAACTTCTAGTACACAAAATCTGATATTTTTAAGAAACTTTCTACTGCCTCAAATTCTTACTTTCTTATAAAAAATTCCTGTAGTTTATTTGCGTTGTGAAAGGATAGTAGGCAGTTGATAGGTACTCCAAATCAAGGTGGTCTTCCATCAAAGTGAGTCTGTTAAATTTTATTTGGCACATTATCTATTCACTATTACGTGTAGACATTTAAATCTAGAATTTTGAAATCTGCATTATCATGTGCATCTTGTTACTAAGTTGAATTGGGTTAATTACTATTTCAGATATTTTATGGGGTATATGTTCTACTGATTTACTTTTAAACTTTTACTACGCATTTGCCACACTACAGTTGAATCCGTTATGAAATATTCCTACAGGAACTTGGTGAAAATTGACAAATTCTAGTTTTGTACAACATTAACATACAATTAAGTGGTCATAGGTTGCTAGAATTATATTTGTCTTTCTAAAACTTGACACGATATCATTCAATAGAGATTTTGGTTTGGAAGGATGCATTTGAGATTCTTCAATTGTTTGCTATTGTGAAAATACATGCTATCTATCTACAATTTACTGTACCAACCCAATAAAATAGGTATTACTCACAATCCTATACATATCAGATATTTATACAGTATTATTTATTATTATTATTATTATTATTTATTATTTACAGTATTAATAAAGGGACATCTGCATTTTTATCTCATCATTGCAATTGTGTTGATTTTCTACAACTTAGATTTGATTTAGTTGCTTTGTGTGTGCATTATTTGAATGTTATTCAAGAAATTCACTGTGCGTCATTTCTTTCAGAGGATCTAAGGCCAAGGGTGGTGCCTCATATTTACATCTTGCATAGCTATGTGCAGAGAATCCATCATGAGAAAGGACTCAATTCCTCCTTTGCCCTAAAAATTTGAAATCTAGAAACTGTGTACGGTCTGCAGCCCAGGTAAAATGATAGGGTTGGAGTATGAGGGGTAGCATTGAAAGCACAGCTTGTGAACTTTTCAAAATCCCCAACATCAAGGAGGTAAATTTAATCAGCTGTTGCTAGAGAAAATAATTATACGGGCTATGAATGATGTCTTAACATGATTAAAATATAGTTTTCACCTTATCAACCTTACTTACCCCAACCTTACTCATTTTACAACTGGAGACCCTAGAAGGAAAATTGTAACTAGGTAGGCACTAAGTCTCTTAAATTTGAGGGCAGTTTTCATACTAAAATCGTCTTAATTGATTTCTTAACTATGGATGTTATAAATGTGGGCCAATGTGGACGTTATTTCATTTTTGTGAGAAATTTCCACAGGTACTTACTAATAGATCCCCCCCGTGAAGTCGTAAGGATTCGTACGAATATCCCTGAATTCAGACGGATTCGTAAGAAGAAGCCGTATGAATTCGTTAGAGTGGGTCTAAATTTGTAAGAACCTGTATGAATTCGTAAGAACCCGTAGGGACTCTTGCGATCACAAAGGTGGGAAATCTAGCGAAGGCCCGATAGCTTGAATAGACATGGGATCCTTGAATGCAAATTGAGTTTCAAATTGCAGCATGACGCATTTAGGTGTTCAGGAGACCAAACATTTTAAGGAACTCGCTTGTAGCTCAAGAAACAGAAGATGAAAAAATTTACAAAAAAATCCGAAACCTAATTCTTCATTTTAGCTAAAGATTAAGTCATAAATCTTAAAAAGTAGGTCAGTGTGCGATTTATCGTGGCCTTTTAAAAGACCCCGCTGAAGCGCTTCCCCGCCAAGGTGAAATGATGACCCGCCAAGAAAATTTGTTTCCCCAGGGGGGACACTCAGCACATACACATACGGGGAGGTCAGTGCGAGAAATTTTCAGGCAACCCAAAAATATCAGTTCAGCTTCATTGCAACCCAAAAATATCAACTCATTTTATACTTAGATACGTGTAAAGGCACATAAAATATCCTGAAACAACGCAAATATGAGGTCAGAATTGCCTCTACCGAACCCAGAAATATCAGTATAACTATATTTGATGCCAAAATATATCATGGCCACAATTTCAGTTTATAAGGACCCAAAAATATCACTTTCGGCAATATTCTGACCCATAAATATCGGACTTACCTCCCCTTATGTGCATGTGCTGAATGTCCCCCCTGGGTTTGTTTCCCCGCCGAAATTTCGCTCTTCTCCGCCGTGATTTTTGTGATCCCGGTCTAAAATTTATAATTTGGGAATTTTTCCCGCTGTCTTTTTAATGCCCGGCTGGGTCGTTACTGGGGTGTAATATTTTTGGACATGTCAACAGCGTTCGTTGCTTTTTGACATGCAAATGAAATCCATAGAAATAGGGGTAATCCAAAGGTTTCCAAACACTCAGCTTAAAATCAATAACGGTCTTTGATTAATACGATTTAGGGATCATAATTTAATAGATTTAACGTTTAATTTCCACTGGGCGGTTGCAAGAGCGATTCCGCTTGAAAAATGAATAGGTTTCTAGCTTTGAGGGACATCGCTATAGAAATAGGAGGACTACCAATTTCTATGGACATCGCTTCCGCAAGCCCATTAGATAGTTGGAAAATGTCTTTGAAAACGGACTATCCCGATTGGTGAAAATTAGGCTTACGTTTTCTTTGTGAAATGCATGGTGAAATGTCTAAAGTTTCCGGTTGTGCATCCTATGGCGCCTATGGCAGGGTCTACATCGAGGATTCGAATATTGATCCTTATTCTGTTCTTCGTTCTACCAGGGTCACTGCTCTCTAAGCTATGACTGAATTACCAAAAGGTAGCCGAAGAGGCACAGGTAAATGCGGTAACAAGCTCTGCGATAAATCATACACGAATCGATGGAGACCAAAGTATTGTGAATGTGGACACTTTCTTGGAGGGACATACGAGCCAAGCTCTAAGAAAGCAAAAATCGAACCGCCTCCAGTGTCTGTGAACGTTTTTAGGTATGAAGAAGATGGGAATGTATTTTCACTGCATTCTATTCGCACGACAACCAGAGATAACCGACAGCTCGCTCTTCGTTGTTCTGATAGAGCTAGGACGCTTTGTTTTGTGGAAACATGCAAAATGGTCCGGAGCAGTTATCATGCAAGCGGCAAAATTACCGATTTTGACTGCAAACACTTAAGAGAGGAGTCAGTTGAGCCAATTTATTCAGCATCGTTTTCGTCGGAAGATATCGACCAGTTTACACCTGACAAGTCTATCACAGATTTGATGAAAGTTGTTCAAGACCAAGACCTTCCAACAGTCGTTAAGGTGTCTGAAAAAAATTACGCAGTCAAAGGTAGGACGACTGCCTGTGACCCACTAGGGTACGTTCATGTATTGGTGAATCAGATGGCGAACACAAAGATTAGATGTACCTCTGGGAGTTGTAGAAAAACAGCTGTTCGAACAAAGCAGGTAGGGATGGGACCCTGGAGTACACTCACTCTTTTATAGGAAACCGCTAATATGAAACCACATGCTCAATTTTTTCCAAAGCTAAGAAATCGTACTATCTGGATCGAGAAAGCTACGAAGCTTTTGTAATTTGCAGCTTTAAAGGGAATAACCTGAGTTAAAAGATGAGATCTCATAGGTTTATGAATAACCAATTGCATTTGATAATCCAGCAATTGGGCAAAGTAAGCAAAGCCAAAGAAAACAATGGAGTGTTTTGGTTTTTCTTTATCCTATTTATATAGACGGGCGCCTTGTAGCTCAGATCACTTTAATTTTGCCAGGTTCCACAGCAATGTTTTGACACTGTACAAAAATAGCAAATGTTTTGACATTGTTTCGAGTGCAAATTATGTTATGTTACATGTTGTTAGACGTCAAAAACATGTTATAACATAATTCACACACAAAACAATGTCAAAGCATTTTTTTATTACTGTACAGTGGCGAAACATTTTCAAGGCCATTCAAGTGACCTGGAAAAATCAAAGCTGCAAATTACAAAGTTTCCTAGCTTTTTAATTCTGGTAGGGTAGCTCCTTAAATTTAAAAAAATTGAGCCGACAGTTTCTTATAATAAGCGGTTTCTCATAAAAAAAATAACGCGTATGTATTTAATAAACTTGAGGGAGGGATGGTTGCATTCGAAATGTTGGAAAAACAGATAATTTTTTGCAGACGAAAGCAATGATATCAAACAATTTCCCTTCCCTTTAAAATTGTGTTTGAACTAATTCAATGTATACAGATATTTAAAAAATATTGAGATTCCAGGTTCGCAAAATTAGAGATTTTTCAGACTAATTTTTATCTTGTCATTGTGATCGATGCAAAGCATCACATAAATTTATAACTTGATCATGCATCATCCAAGATCGTTTCATACTAACGTGGAAAGAAGGGGAAAGAAATAAGTTTGTGTTTTGCTGTTATCTTTGGCTGCTTTTTAAGAAAAAGTCTGCAGGTTTTTCCCAATTTTTTACTGGTTTTACTTCATATCAATTGCTTTCTACGCACTCTCAATCGCAGGTCAGCAGACGCAATATATGCCTCCACATACACTTCGTTCTGCTAGCTAAGAAAGTCAAGGAAGACACCGATCTTCAAACACAAAATTTTGCAGTCGACTTTCAAGCTGATGAAGGAGAAAGTCATTCAGTCAGTTTGTCATGGAAAGCTGACTTAGTAAAAGCTTTCAACCAAGACCGGAATGCAACGATGCAGCTTCAAATGAGCCGGCAAATACCCTACAGGATTCCCGTTGAAATTCTAATGGCAGCTGACTCACTACAAATTAACAACCTCCAGAGCACCCTAATATTCGAGCCCTCAGAAACGACTTGCTGTTTGTGTTCCAGCCCATTAGGTGCATCAGTTTTTCAACAAGGAGCAGACCCGAAGAAGAAAACCGATTTTTTACTAACACGTCACTACCCATTTCACAGAATACATATAAAGGTTAAAAAATGCTTGAACTCAAGTTGTGGTGCAATGAATCAGATTTTTCCTTACACAATGGGTAAGCTATCTTATCTTTTCATTTCTTAATTTACGGATCAAATAATATATTGGTTTATTCATCCACTCGTTCATTCACTCTTAAAGTGAGATTGAAGCAATACAGTGCTCATTTTCAGAACGATTTTCAGAACGATGTTTTTCTTATATAAAGGTGCAAAATGGCTTCTCCACTTAAATGATGCATTCACCTTTGATATGTGTTTATGCTTGCGTGGAAGGAACTTTAAAAATGACTTTTAAAATGCTTATTAATGGCGATTAGAATGAAATTCTAATCGGAGTTAAAGCAACGAACATGCAGTTTCTTGTTTTATTACGCAACGAACATGCNAAGCCCATTAGGTGCATCAGTTTTTCAACAAGGAGCAGACCCGAAGAAGAAAACCGATTTTTTACTAACACGTCACTACCCATTTCACAGAATACATATAAAGGTGAAAAAATGCTTGAACTCAAGTTGTGGTGCAATGAATCAGATTTTTCCTTACACAATGGGTAAGCTATCTTATCTTTTCATTTCTTAATTTACGGATCAAATAATATATTGGTTTATTCATCCACTCGTTCATTCATTGAAGCAATACAGTGCTCATTTTCAGAACGATTTTCAGAACGATGTTTTTCTTATATAAAGGTGCAAAATGGCTTCTCCACTTAAATGATGCATTCACCTTTGATATGTGTTTATGCTTGCGTGGAAGGAACTTTAAAAATGACTTTTAAAATGCTTATTATTATGATATACAACAAAGTAACAAACTTCATGTAAAAATATTTCTTTGGTATCTACTTCCTATAGTAAAGGGTCTGTTATCTTATATGAATGTTTTTCTGCTTTTTTGGCAACGCTCGACCATATGGCTCAATCACGGGCTTTAGGAAACTCTGAATTAAAAATGAGATTTTCGGATGATACATCGAGTATTGTTCTTCTTTTTTATTTCGTTCGTGATGTATCGAGGGCGAAGCGCGTGGCAGAGTGACGTGACATAGAGCCATTATGCCACTCAAGTGCAGATATCTGGAACCTGGCTCTAGGTCATGTCACTCTGCCATGCGCTCTCATGCGCTTCGCTCTCGATATATCGCGAACGAAATAAAAACGAAGAAAAAATTCAGAGTTTCCTAAAGCCCGTGGCTCAATACTTGAAAATGATCATTCATCAATAGGTTTGTTCAATTGTTGCAACAAAGTGTTGGTTGCATTGGAGATCCTACTTGAATGGAGGGAATTTTTCAAACAAGGGTTCCCAATAACAACTGTTATTGAAACAAGTCTACGGTCAATGTTGCTCAAAACAAGGGAGGTATGAAATATGAAGTTTTTCTTTTCGATTTTTGGTAAAAATTTCATCATTACCTCTTTGTTAACTGTTTTGATTTGGATATAGGTGAAAACATACAAACCAAGGCGTTATTTAGTAGAAAACTAAAGAATTTTCTTAACCTGTAGTCCTAAAATTTTATAGACGCCACCTTTTGTGCTTTCTTTCGGCTATATTTTTGGCGCCCTCTCTGCAGGTTGGCCCCTTCCCGGGGGGGGGGCACTTTACCAGATTTTGGTTGGGGACGTGCCATCGAAGCTACAAAAACATATCCGTTCCTTATACCAATTTTTCGAAAATGTATACCCGACCTTTTACCAAATTTTCGAAAATGTATACCCAACTTTATACCAAATTTTTCAAAAATGACCTATTTATTTGTACTTTATACCAAAATCACGAAAATCGATACCGTTCCTTATACCAAAATCGTGAAAATCGATACCGTTCCTAATACAAAAATAGTGAAAATCGATACCCTTCCCGATGGCACGTCCCCAGTACCCAAGATATACATAGTGCCCCCCGGGGGCCTTTCCCCCGTTCAACTTCGGTCTGGATTCGCCACTGGTTACACGTCTCTTTCAAACTCATAAAAACGTAAACACGGTAACAAGTCCAAATCATGAAACACTATACCACAGGACAATCTGTTTAAGAAACTCTTGCTTTGCTTTCTCAGGAATTTCACCCAACTGATTCTGAAAGGGGGAATCTTATTAAGGTGCTGTATAACGGTTTTTATGCCTTGGAGGCAATGACTATACGGGACATCAATGATGGGATCTGTGGCATATGTGGAATAGTTGGCGAGGTATACTTTGGCGATGGAAATGAGAAAAACTGCTGTAAAACAAGTGAGGTATCGTAAAGAAATTTCAGATATTATTGTGCGGTATAATCCCATAATATGGGTTCTATTTCTCGTTTCTTCCTTTTGTTTCAGGGTACTCAAAAATTAGAATCCCCATCCATATTCTTTAGGCTTATGATTATGCTATACACCTAATATATTTACAAGAAATAATTTCCAGCAAACCAAACTCTTGAGTAATCTTTACTACAGTTCTTTGGCCCAAATAATCTTTTATATGTTTATCCTAGTAAAAAACATATTTCTACTTTGAATGGCACGGAATATAGTAGTCGTATTTTTGTTTGTCAGAGATTTATAGAAGGAAACACAATTTCCGTGCCTTCGCGGTCACGCAGAAAAAATGCGCAAAAATCTGATCCATGATATAAACATGATATCGTTTATGCTATTTTATAAATAATAATGTATGCAACTTCAAGGTATATGATTCACAGCATTGTTAGCCGAGGTAATACTAAAACCAAGGAAACAATGCATGCAGAACAATTACGCAAATAAGCAAAAAACTGAAATTTTGATAAACGAGGCGCTAAAATACATCCCTGGAGACCATACATCCTTTGATATGAGCCCGAGGCGCTCATTGACTTTTGCAAGATCCAATTCTAAGAAGTTTAAAGAGAGAGAAAAACTGCAGTAGAAGTTTCTAACTTGTTTGTTTTCCCTCAAGAACTTTCTACCTAGTACATTTTTATTGGTCAATAACAATTCTCGGATGTATTGAAATAAATGTTTAGGTCGAAATTGCAGCTAATGCAGCTCACTTCGTTTGGTCTTTCAGATAAACATAAGCAAAGAGACCGAGATCGTTGAAGCAGGTGATGAACGCTCATCAAATATGGAACAAATGATAGACAAGATACGTTTGCATGTCCTCGAGAAGAATACGTATGCATCTCCCAAGTTAAAATTTTCCATAAACATGCCTGATGTCCCACCAGTAATACCTTCTCTCCAGAGAACAAAGGAAGTTAACACCGAGGCTCAGAAAAGAAGCATCTATTTGAAAAAAGATCACCCCGGAGATGAAGGTTTGTTGACGTCATTCTCATTTCAAACCATAGACTGTAAGGTGGGAATGATTGTCCAAAATTGCCAATCCTCTGCGAATTACCCAAAGATTTACCTTGCAAAGTTGGAATAAGCAACAAGTAACAACACAATGTTGCTTATCAAAAAGCTTTAATTAGTTTATCAATGCTTTGTAGAGCACAAAACGCAAAATTAAAGTAATAGATGACGGAATAAAGCAACAGTGCTGCCAGAAAAAATCAGCTCTGCTCAAATTTTCAAATAATTATGACTAATTTTTCTTGAATTCTTGCTAAATGTTGGAAGTGTCACAACCCTAGTAGCTACACCCCTGCGCTGTAATCTGCAGGCTTAATCGTACGTGGGATAGAATAAAGTCATCAGAATTGCTGAAGCTTCTCTGCACCGCAAAAGGAAACAATAGTGCAGATAGTTCAGCTGCCGAAAATTATTGGGTTTCCTAGCTAGCTGAATGAAATTGATTCCATTATTGTTACTTACCCTTTTATGTGCACAGTCTTTGAACGATTATGTCATTAACACTTTAAAATCTTAACTGTTGCATAGTTTTGAAGGCTCTAGCGATATTGCATAGATTTAAGATTATCCTAAAAAATACTCAATCGGTAAAGTCGGTAAAGAATCGGTAAAGTCTAAAGCCGCATAAAAGGTGAAATAATGATATGATAAAAATATAAAGATATGCTATGTAGTGATGCATGAAAACAAACTAAACATGGATCGCTTGTATCCAGCCTCCAAATGAGAACCAAGCTGATCGATTAATAGAAACCAAACTTAGAAAATAATAACAGAGTTTGGTCCTGTCAAGGTGGAACAACATTTTTAAATTGCTTTGGAAAGCGAAACAACCATTTTTTCTGTGGTTTTAGTAAAACACCGTAGAATGTGTTATTTGTTGTTTCAGGAGATGCATTGTTACTTTCAGAATATGTGGCGGATCACTCAATAAGCATAGCTCAATTGGACTCTATGGATAGAAACCAGCTAACAGTCATAGCTCAAAGCTGCAAAATCAAAGTTGGACCAGATTCCACCGTATGAAAGTTTGGAACAATCTTCTTTGCATAATAATGTTTTGGGGGTGTTAATGGTATATATGTGGAAAGTGTTAGGGTAGTGACTAGAACCTTGAAAATATTAAGATTTATAGTCACTTCAAATCTTTGAAAAACATTGTACGATTGGTTGATTTGATGTATTTTTTGTTTGATTTAATGGCTTGGAAGGAACGCTAGAATTCCAACCATATATCATTTTGGAGTTGCAGTTGTTGCGAAGAGGTGAAATAGTCACATGCATCTCGAGAACTGCGAGCTGATGGCGAACAATAGGAAAATGACGAATTTATGCCTTTTTGAAAGGGCAGGGGGGCAATTGCTCCGCATCTGGCGTTCCCCGAGCCATCAGGATATATTTCAATTTACCTACATTGCCTGTCGTGCCTCTCTCTTTGGCTTTTAAATCAACATTAATTGTAACGGGATCGTCAGGTGCGAGATGACCAGTATCATTATTTCAGTTCTCTCAATCTTTGATTTCAGAACCTGAACGTTCCAGAAATTGTCCCTTCTGAATATAGAATTGACGAAAACAATCCTGCCATTGGTTCCCACAACATTTCACTTATGGCTAATGAACATCCAGCAACAAAATCAGCGAGAAGATTCGTTTTTGGAGACAGATTCCATTCAAGTTCAAAACCCCATAAATCTCCCCTCTGCCTTTATCACGATTTGAACAACTGCGCCCAAGCCAATTCATTGAAGACCAGCTACCAAGAGTCTGACAACAACAAGAAGAACAAGAAGAGGTTACGATCAGCTTGTGTGCAGAATTTTCATATGCATTACTTTTACAATTTTTTGATGGACTTTTACCAGAACGAGGAAATAGTGAACGACCAAAGGAAAGCCGTGGAACGAGGCACTGGAAAGCGGGTTGTTAGGGATAATTACATGAGGTTTGTGATTGTTTAAAAACAATTGAAGCGAACAAAGTTTGTATGTTACTTATAGTATTAACTTTTAACTTTAACTTTTAATTAACTTTTAACCCGTTTTTGTTCACTTTGTACATCAGTTTTATTTCATGTATTTTAGGAGTTTTCTGATTGTTTGTAGTTTACGGCCTAGG
>REGM01000172.1:569785-601600 GCA_004194415.1 Aurelia aurita
CTCTGATAAGCCCCCTCTCTTTTAATCCTTCCTTTGGAGTCTCAGAAATTAAATGCCCCTCAACCGGGATCTACACTTAGATTAGATCATAGAACATTGGGTTGAATTCATTTAACTGTGTTTGTTTATGATGTCCTGCTACCCCAGCCAAGAAAGACCACCTGCGGCTTTGCCAAGGAAAGGGGATGATAGCTATTAGCCAATGTAGAAAATAATCAAGCAACTTCAAATTCAAGTTAATGTGCAACGCCCAGTTTAACTTCCGAAATTCATTCATGCCAATCCTGGCTCTTGATTTAAAAACGATGTTGTTTTTATAAGTTTCCGGTATTAAATAGGTAACAGATAGGTTACAGGGAAGTGATAGTCAAAGGCTCTTATCCAACCAATTGAAACTAATTTCTCCCAAGATAAATTTGAGGTTAAAGAAGATTTTGCATGAACTTTATGCAGGTTGTGGTCTAATCTGACAATATATTTAAGTAAAAAGGTTATTTTGATATAAATAACGGTTTTGGAATGATATTTTGGAAGAAATTAGCCAATTTTGAAGACGTCAGTTGTGTTATATCTTTGTTCCATGTAAAGATAGACAAAACTAAGCTGTAAAATGGTGATGTGTTTGTGTTTGGGCTCGGTGTCCTGGGTCATAGTTTCCTGTTTATAAAATATGCCCTTTCCCAAAGACTTTAAGCTGTTCTGTCTAGTCACACCAGTTTAGAAAGAGAGTGTGAGCCCCAAAACAATTAACAATTCACTTCCGAAAAGACACAAGCTGTCATAATCAATTTTCGACTATCTGTGTTTTTTTACTCGTCCAGTTAGTAGTAAGCTGAAAGAGTGAAGAGAACAAGACTATGGAATTTCAGGGCGACGATTTTCAAGAGAATTCAGATTTGGTAAGCTATTCAAGTGTAATATTCATGTATTCAAGAACATTGTCCTTGTGATGCAACAGTCGAGAAAGCCTACTACAAATTTCACAGCCAAGTTTCTTCTAAAAAAATGAGTGTATTCCTACTTCGACATCCATGATTTTATTTTATATTCTAATTTCTAATTCCTTGTCAATACAAACGAATACCGAAAAATCCATAAGACAGATATATATATATACAGTATATCCTTGTGGATCATTGTTTGCATTTTTAAATGAAGGTCGAACCTCCGCTATTAGAATGTTTGGAGTTTTTCCGGCAACATGCACCATGATATATTTCCCCAGTACTGGAGGTTCATAACTTGTTGGCGATCTGAGAGTTAAGTTTATAAGCGGTTTCTTTTAAAGAAATACAGTACGCGTAACATAAGACTTTCTTGCATTGCAGACTGACGAGACAACGTCGGAACATTCTTTCGCAGAAGCCCGTCCAAAGAACCGCTTTATTATAAAGGATGATAAAACATACTATCGCAAGCTGGGGACAAAAGGCAGCGATCCCAACGAACCACGTGATCCGTTATTCGTAGAATGCGTGATAAAGATACTTGGACAATTGGAGGATAGTGATAAAAAATACACAGGGTACTTTGTATGCTCATGCAAGGCACTGTCACAAGAACTTCAAATTACAACAAGGTAAACATGTATTGCTGCAGTTATTGAGTCATTGAGTCTTTGACCGAAGTTGTTCACTTCAGAAACAACCACGGGGGAGGGGGGGGGTTCTGGCCAAATTTTGGATAGGGGTGTGCCGCGAGCATCTTCAAAATGGTACCGTTGGCTAGACCATTGTTTGTGAAAATGATACCCTTTGCTAGACTAATTTCTACATCAAAAGTGCCATAATTTGTCGTTTTCTAGGCACAAATCACCAAAATTTCGCCTTCTCTAGACCAAAATTGCCAAAATTTGGGGTTTCTAGAAACAAATTAACCCTATCTGACCTGGGGGGCGGATTCCGCCCCCTAGTATATTTTTGTTTCCTCTACGTTCAAGATATGTAGAAGGCCGCTGAGATTTAGTAAGTTTAACTTTGTATCATAGAGCAATAAAATTGTAACAATTTTGACATTCTATATTAGCACTGTCTCCATGGGTACCAAGTTGTCATCTGACATTCTGTGAAAATTAAGTTTATTTCTCTCTTATTCTTTTTTAATTGGTGCAATTAAGCTCAAATCTTTGATTTACATATATTTTGATCTATATTTTTTATTTCTCTATGAAAAGTTAAGTTTGATGAACTTTTAACATGCTTTCATTTTTATGATGTCATACAACATCATAATGATTGTTATGCTCTAGCAACAACAACAAAAGCGCTAATTAAACAATTCTAACCCCTTCTAACCTCACACATATTCTGGGGTTTGTCTCAAACCCCCATATCACCCTATAATGAAATGCCCCCGGATCAATACTTAGAATTTTACACCAAAATCTAGAGATTAATCCTTAGCAACAAATTTGTTATACGTTATGACTACAAGTAGCTAAGCATTGGTCTGTTTTGTTATTATCCTTAGAACGATTGTGCTTAGCTACAACGCCTTTCATGGCACAACAAAATTCTCGACAGCACTTCAAGAGAGTTTCGGTGCAAGCATTATNCTCTAGCAACAACAACAAAAGCGCTAATTAAACAATTCTAACCCCCTTCTAACCTCACACATATTCTGGGGTTTGTCTCAAACCCCCATATCACCCTATAATGAAATGCCCCCGGATCAATACTTAGAATTTTACACCAAAATCTAGAGATTAATCCTTAGCAACAAATTTGTTATACGTTATGACTACAAGTAGCTAAGCATTGGTCTGTTTTGTTATTATCCTTAGAACGATTGTGCTTAGCTACAACGCCTTTCATGGCACAACAAAATTCTCGACAGCACTTCAAGAGAGTTTCGGTGCAAGCATTATTGTCAATGGTAGCATAAACAGTGGAGATCTCACTGATTTCCTCATGTTTCTAAAAGAGGATTACCTAACCACTGGCATCACCAAAATATTTAAAGCTGCGCACCTTACTGGCTATGTCGGAAGAGACTATTGGTTTCTAGGAGAAGAAGTAAGTGACTACTTTAAAATTTCAAGATTTTTCTGGTGCCAAAATTCTCAGCTGTTTTGTTTTTATAGTTATTACTTTTGAAAGTCTTGCAAACGTTCATCATTGGTAGGAGAGCAAATGTGGATGACCGAGAAATTAGTTACAGGATAAGCCAAAAAGGGAACCCCAAAATTGAGATTGAAAGTTTAGGAGCGTACGATTGAGATGCAGTTTATACTTCGATCTATTACAATATAAAAGAAAGAAATTCAGTCAACTCTCAGCTGTCTTTGCAGAAAAGTGAGGCTTTCAGAAGAGTTTTTGAGACTATTCTTTCATTTCTCCGTTTTCAAATGTCTCCATTTTAAAATTTCTCCGTTTTCAGATGATGTGCAACAGTTTCCATTACTCATATAAGAGGGCTTCGAATGAAAAGAGTCTTTCATGAAATTTTAGAATCTTTGAGATTATTTTTGCCGACACTGTATTTCTTTCTCATTAATGTAAAAATTGTAAGGAAAGTGTTTGTTCTTAGTTGCAGATATATAAAGGAAAAATTCTTGAGAAGGAACAAAGGGTGTTCTTGAATTTGAAAGGAGAAATTCCACAGGAGAGCTACCTACAAGTAAACCCTGCCTTCGTTGAGAACAAAGGTCTTTGCATCGTAGTGAACAGAAGGTATGAGGCACCTTTTCTTTCTTGCCTACAATTCACGATGTCGTATTGTTATATTCTTCTCTCATGCTACCCTTATGTATGTACTGCGCTTTTACCCGAAAAGAAATGAAATCTGCTTCCAAATTCACTCTCCTAAAAGTTACTTATCTATAAATTCAAAGTAGAAAACACATTCTCATTTGATTATATAGTTTTGCCCCGTAGTGTGGTAAATTTGGCAACCTTGCATCTTCCTTCCTTTGATAACAATATTTCTTATTTATAACGCGAAACGGTATTGTTGTGAATTTGACCCCGTAAAAACGTTCTTCACAAGTTTTACCCTATACGCATTTTATTTTGGTAAAATTATTGTGTTCAAGCAGTAAATATAAAAGGAGAATTAAACAGAAAGTTTCTGTTAATTGATGTGCTAGCTTTCATTCTTGCCTTTTGCATCAACTCAGCAAATCAATATCATTTAATAGATCAAATTTATTTTAGCTTCTTTGACATGTCGCAATGCTTCGGGACAAATCGTCAGTCAATGCTGATGGCAGTTTCATTCGCACTAGCAAGACTTCTGAGATTTGCATTTTGTGATGAAAGCAGGAGAAACACAGGTGAGTTTATGATTGACTCACAGGCCAGCTAAATGTAGAATCAAATCAAATGACCCTTGGGGCGACTCACATAATAATTTCACTGTAACGGTAAATTTTTGCGCTCTACAAGTTTCCTTAGAAGTATAATCTTATCTCGATGACATACATTTGGAATGGAAATGACTTTCAATAATATCTATTCAGCTATCTGTTCTGCTCACCTGAGAGACTCTGCATATTCACTTTGGCAAACATTTGTTCTGACATTTTTGTTACTGAAGAGGCAATTTGGAGGCTTTCCCCAATTTAAAATATTTACATTGCTAAAGGACAAAGCTGCTTGTTTCGCTGTTACGGAAAAGGAACATTACCAGGCCCAAATTGTCACTTCTATGAATAATAAGAGTTTTTGACTACAGATTCAGAATCTTCATGATCGATTTAGTGAAGAGAAACGAACAATTTTCGGCTAAAATTGTTTAAAAAAAATTCCAATTATGACATCAAAACACTTTATCTAGTTTAGTTTCACCAAAATGCAAACAACTACAAATCAGTCGAAGCGCTTCAAACGCTTTTCGAAAAATGTAAATCCCATGTCAATACAATACACACATCAAAAAGTTATTAAAGTTTTTAGGAAATTTAGCCCTTCTGTGACATCTTCGATCACGTGACATTCGAAAATTTTGAGAAATGGTACATTGTCTTAAATTAATCTTAATGGCATGTTGCAACGATACAAATCTCAGAAACTTTAGTAAGGCATTTGCTGAGTGTACAGAAAAGTTGTTAATTTTTGAAAACTGGAAAAACTCCTCAGTAATCCGCAATAAACATTTTCTAAGATCGAGCTGCTAACTATACCTTATGGCTTTTGAGCTATCAATTCTGTTTGATTGGCTATATGTCAGCAATCGGTATTTATCAAAGCCAACCAAGAAGCATTGGTCTTGTAGCCAAATTAAACAATTCTTATCCTATCTACGCAGGTGAAAGCAAGATTGCTCTGCTTTACAGCCAGGACATGAATGTTGGAAAAACGCTGAGCCAAGTCCTAATTCTTTATGGTCAGGGTGCGGCATATAGAGAACATCCACTCATGCTGTCAGGCGGAAACCAAAACACAACCGGCACTTCATCGTAAGTAATGAAACAATGCAACATTCATTATGATTTATCATATTTCTTTCCTTATTGAAGACGGTAGCTGCACGTATACTATCTATCATGGTGATTGTAAGCCCTTCGAAGGCTCTCTAGACGTTGAGGCGACCGATATTTGAAATTCGTCCTAAATAAATAGCAAGGGCGATGTCGATATGATGATGAAAACAATTCAGATATTTTGACGAGGATGTCAATTCAATTCTCCATCTCTTCTCAGTCCGGATTCATTACAATTGCTATGATAACTCGAATATTAGACAGTATTTAAGAAAATCGGAACAATTAAAATCTCGAGTTTTAACATGATTACATAAATTACTTATATGAACAATTATTGATAGAGGTATGGAGTAAAATCTTTATTACCTTGGCTACCAGGTCCTAAGAAGGTGAAAAGGACAGGAACATGCGAAAAGAAAGAATGGAGGGAGAATGATCCTGCTTCCCTGTACTTCAGTTTGCTTGTCTCTTTTCCACCTTTCTTTTTGTTTTGCTCTGGTAGTGAGGCTAAATGTTTATCTGTTCATAGGAAAGCCTTGCTTCATCTGTCTACAAAATCCTCAATGGTTGCTTGCATAAATGATGCTGTGCAAAACAAAGACCTGTGCGAGTATCTTTTAAATTTCCACGAAGGTTTACTGCAAGGTTCTCTCACTAAGGGACTTCTTATGCCAAAAAACAGTGGAATTGTTATCTCCTCAAATTCAAAGGAGCCGCAAAGGTAGGTATTTTAGCCATTTGAGCATACAGTCATCAGCATTAGTTGTATCTGCATTCATTACTTTTAGTATTCGAAATCCATTGAATTGCAAAATCATTGTTAGAAGATTGAAGTTTTTAGTTTTCGTTCTAAGACAAGAGTAAAGTAGCTAATTTGCCCCTTCCTTACTCTACCTCTCATCATCAAACAACTGGAATTTATCAAGTAATTCAAATTTTTTTGAATGTACTTTTTCGATCAATACTCTTAAAACTAAATGTAAACTATTAACATTTGGCAAAAGAATTGCAATTTCTTCAATCTGTGAACTTATTTTACTGATCCCTAGATTGGATGGGCGAGTATTGCGCCTGCAGTTTGCACATGATGCTAACTTCTCAGACCAGATGAAAAGACAGGCATCAGAGCTTGAAAAATTTGCCAGATTGAACTGCGTGAGTGTAATTTTGATTGTTTGTATAAACTGACTTAAGATAATCTTATTACATAGCGCATTGTGAAGTAATTTTGAAGGTAAATCACTGTTGCGGTTTTTTGGAATTTTAGCAAACTTGTGTTGACTTTTTCTAAAGTCAGAGGGGGCCAGTGGAAGGTTAATTTACTAAGGGCCCCTAGCTGCTCTGTAACTCCAACGCTGACAGTGCACAAGGGTGGCACAGATGAAAGGTGACCTGAAGTAAAAATTTGTAATGAGGCAAATGATTTGCACCGTTGAATGGTTAATGACATTTTTTAAACGTTATAGATATCTCATCTTATTTTCGAGTTATCCACACATTTAAAATATTGCGTTATGACGTCATTTTGTTTGCAATTTACCAGGATAATGCAACCCATGCTATAGAACCCCGCTATCCTGTTGCTCGAGATGGTGAGGTTTCAAGTAATAACGATTTCAGGTAGCGACTATTTCGAGACAACCAAGTTCGAGTTATCAAGGTTCAACTGTCTATCAGAATATATCTTTATTTTATCTTGGAGACGTTACAGTTGGAAGAAATTTGCAGCTGAGCTACATGAATTGAAATAAATTGTTTAACAAAGTAATATGATGTTTGGAATGGCATATTCACCGGAATCATTTTTTAAATAGATTTTCCTGGAAACCATAGTCAACCATAAATCCTTTTTTGACTTTTTCAATAAAAGATCATGTAATCCTCGAATTCTATCGAGTTGATAGCTGAAACATTAGATAAGATATCATACAAATGTTGTTAGTATTTTATTATTTGAAATGGCTATTCATTTGTATCAATAAGACTTTTCATTTTATGCCACCTTACGATTTTCACTTTATGAAGTATCAGTTCTATGTGGTTTTTTCAAAGTTTTGCTTCAATCTCTTCTGATCGAAGGAACGCATCAGAAAATGCCATATACTATGTTGAATAGCAAACAAATTTGGATCCAAGGTAGAAAAAGCTCACATGCCATTTTTCATTTCCTAGGGATTCCTCTTGGCTTGGGTGATACACTTCGGAGAGCTCTGGGCTTACCTTGAAAAGAGTGCGGTGTTAACAATTGCCAAAATTTTGAAGGAGAGCCTTCCAGACGATGAGCAGCAACGTTGGATCGACAGCTTGGGATCTGTCCTATTTACACAATTTTTCGTAAGAGCTTTAATCGTGACAACTCTCTGTGGATAATTTAATGCATACAGCATAAAACGAGGGAAAAAATACAATTCCTTGTGCACAAACTATACCGGGGGAGTCATAACAATGTTTAGACGTTAGAAAGCCTTTGGCTCTCAATTTATTTTTCAGATTCCTATAAACTGTTAATATCTATGTAGCTAACATATCAACTTAGATCAGAAAATTTAGTTTGTTAAAGTTGGTCCTATCGTTCTCAAATTACAAGCGATTTCGTAAAATTCTTCATCTTGAAATCCATCAAAACAGGCCTAAAATCCTGCATCAAGTTTGCTATGATAACAGAAATACACGAAAAAGGGCTGAATGACAGTCCCAAGTGACTACACTTATGCAGCAGCCTCATTGTACACCTAGTGAGTGTTCGAGCGATATGATAGACGGATAGAGTTTGATTATGATAGCTGTGGGGCTAAATTGCTGGCATACTTGATCAAGGATTTTCGGCCTATATTGAAGGGTGTAGAGATATGGCAGGAAGTAGATGTCCGCTATTTGAGCAGTCTTGAGTGATACATCTGAAAGAGTTTGCAATAAATAGTGGTTTTATAGAGGTTGTCTTTAACTGAAAACTGGTTTTCCCTGAATGATGTAGAGCTTATGCACTTTACTTCTCCTCAAATTTACTTCTCCTCAATACGCACATATTTCCTAAAACTGACAGTAGATTTTGAAAGTTGCCTTGTAGCATGTTTAAGTTCCTCTTAAAGTAAAGTGTAATCATTTTTATTTCAGTACTTGACGAGCCTGGATAAGGACTTTCTGACGTTGAAAGATACCGTGCAAGAGGTTATAAGAATCAGAAGGAGCCATACGGAGGTGAACGAGAGCTATCTAAAAAGGCTTCAAAAAAATATCATCACAAAGATTCAAGCTCGGGGATGCGAGGCAAGTACATCTCTTCACCTTCGGGTACTTGAAAAAATCCTTTACACAATGATATAATATTTGCGACTATTAATGAATAACAGAAGAAAGTAGTTAAATAGAATTTATACGAAAACGGACAAGAATGATCAATAAACACCAAAAATAGAAAGGTTACATAAAGGTGTACATGCAATGTATCACCAGCAAATTAAGAAATTCGAAGTTCTAAAAAGAGAGAGGAGAAATTGTGGGTGCATTTGGAAAGTTAGCAACCGCACATATAATCTAGTGTAAGGTCACATTGAAACAAGTGTATGATACGAATTGATTCCTTTCCAGGTTTTTGAATGGTTGAATGTCATATGTAGTGTCAACGTCGATGGAAAATCTGTCCCTGCCTTGGGCATCAAATCTGTCACTGTGCTGGACGAGTTTGCGGATATCAAGAAAGACGTAAGTGCACTAGTATCACCGATAAAGCAAAATGGTAACGCTCTCTTGTGCATGTTGTCAACATCTGTTCAATAACCCTTAGTAAAATATACTATTTGCACAAACTTTGCGATCAGTTTGCATTGAGTTTGCTTTCGAAGTCTGAAAGTTTGTATGGACTTTGCACAAACTTGCATCTTTGCAGAAAGCTTCAAACAAACTGTTGCAAACTGCTTTGGTGCCAAATTTAAACTCTTCACAAAAAATTTACAAACTGCTAAATCTGAAACATTCCCCAAACAAACTCACAACAATTTGTTTACAATAATTACTAGAGTTACTACCCTATATTTACTATTGACAATAATTTTTTACTATGGAAACCTCTGTGATCTTGAAAGTAGATTCAATTTTTCTTCTGTGCACAAGATTTGCTTTAATGGTTGGGATTATTGCAAAAGTTATTTTTAGTCACTGAATGAAGAACATTTTAAATTTAAAGGAGTCAAAAGCAGCAATGCTAAGAATAACTGGAAGTGGGAATACCATTCCGCTGCAATTTGGGAAATCTGGTGAACAGGCTACAGAACAGGACCTGCGAAAACGTTCTGTTAAAACCCAATGTGCAAAAGGTGAGTTATTCAATACCTAGAATGTTATTGGACTGTACTGATACTGTATTGATTTGGCAAAAAGAAGTATGCAGGCTACATCGGATCGGCTGCAGATAAACAGACACCGACTCATTTTAATTGTCTTATACAGCAGTCTTATGCTCACAGCCTATACATATTCCAAATTTTTTCTTTTTCAACTGATTAGAACACCACAAAACATTTTCCGAAAATTCTTCGAAGACCACATATAGACTTCTTTCGGTCATAAATTTATATTGCAACGAAACAAGAACAGTGCGAGCCAATGCAACTTCCGTAGTCAAGCTATGAATGCACTGAAAATGTGATGTTATGCGTTTCATTCAAATAATATATATTTTTTTGGTCAATGATTGCATTGCCGGTTCTCTGCTGTTGGTAAGTGTATTGACTATGGCGTATAAGAGTAGTTTTTGTGGAATTTCAGTCGTTAGCCTTGGACGTATTCAAGAAAATATACGGAGAGCAAATCAATAATGAAAGATACATACTCAGGCTAACTACTAATATATACAATAGGCTATGATTGATAGGCTGTTTGAATTGTTATTAATAAGCTATCAATAAGCTTTGCTCCAATATGGTTCACACATTTAAACTACTTTTAAACACCAGGCAGATGCTACATTATTGACGAACGTCCTTCTTTCTAGCTATTAGATTACCCCAGTCAGCCNTATACGAAAACGGACAAGAATGATCAATAAACACCAAAAATAGAAAGGTTACATAAAGGTGTACATGCAATGTATCACCAGCAAATTAAGAAATTCGAAGTTCTAAAAAGAGAGAGGAGAAATTGTGGGTGCATTTGGAAAGTTAGCAACCGCACATATAATCTAGTGTAAGGTCACATTGAAACAAGTGTATGATACGAATTGATTCCTTTCCAGGTTTTTGAATGGTTGAATGTCATATGTAGTGTCAACGTCGATGGAAAATCTGTCCCTGCCTTGGGCATCAAATCTGTCACTGTGCTAGACGAGTTTGCGGATATCAAGAAAGACGTAAGTGCACTAGTATCACCGATAAAGCAAAATGGTAACGCTCTCTTGTGCATGTTGTCAACATCTGTTCAATAACCCTTAGTAAAATATACTATTTGCACAAACTTTGCGATCAGTTTGCATTGAGTTTGCTTTCGAAGTCTGAAAGTTTGTATGGAGTTTGCACAAACTTGCATCTTTGCAGAAAGCTTCAAACAAACTGTTGCAAACTGCTTTGGTGCCAAATTTAAACTCTTCACAAAAAATTTACAAACTGCTAAATCTGAAACATTCCCCAAACAAACTCACAACAATTTTTTTACAATAATTACTAGAGTTACTACCCTATATTTACTATTGACAATAATTTTTTACTATGGAAACCTCTGTGATCTTGAAAGTAGATTCAATTTTTCTTCTGTGCACAAGATTTGCTTTAATGGTTGGGATTATTGCAGAAGTTATTTTTAGTCACTGAATGAAGAACATTTTAAATTTAAAGGAGTCAAAAGCAGCAATGCTTCGAATAACTGGAAGTGGGAATACCATTCCGCTGCAATTTGGGAAATCTGGTGAACAGGCTACAGAACAGGACCTGCGAAAACGTTCTGTTAAAACCCAATGTGCAAAAGGTGAGTTATTCAATACCTAGAATGTTATTGGACTGTACTGATACTGTACATTGATTTGGCAGAAAGAAGTATGCAGGCTACATCGGATCGGCTGCAGATAAACAGACACCGACTCATTTTAATTGTCTTATACAGCAGTCTTATGCTCACAGCCTATACATATTCCAAATTTTTTCTTTTTCAACTGATTAGAACACCACAAAACATTTTCCGAAAATTCTTCGAAGACCACATATAGACTTCTTTCGGTCATAAATTTATATTGCAACGAAACAAGAACAGTGCGAGCCAATGCAATTTCCGTAGTCAATCTATGAATGCACTGAAAATGTGATGTTATGCGTTTCATTCAAATAATATATATTTTTTTTGTCAATGATTGCATTGCCGGTTCTCTGCTGTTGGTAAGTGTATTGACTATGGCGCATAAGAGTAGTTTTTGTGGAATTTCAGTCGTTAGCCTTGGACGTATTCAAGAAAATATACGGAGAGCAAATCAATGATGACAGATACATACTCAGGCTAACTACTAATATATACAATAGGCTATGATTGATAGGCTGTTTGAATTGTTATTAATAAGCTATCAATAAGCTTTGCTCCAATATGGTTCACACATTTAAACTACTTTTAAACACCAGGCAGATGCTACATTATTGACGAACGTCCTTCTTTTTAGCTATTAGATTACCCCANTTTGTCAATGATTGCATTGCCGGTTCTCTGCTGTTGGTAAGTGTATTGACTATGGCGCATAAGAGTAGTTTTTGTGGAATTTCAGTCGTTAGCCTTGGACGTATTCAAGAAAATATACGGAGAGCAAATCAATGATGACAGATACATACTCAGGCTAACTACTAATATATACAATAGGCTATGATTGATAGGCTGTTTGAATTGTTATTAATAAGCTATCAATAAGCTTTGCTCCAATATGGTTCACACATTTAAACTACTTTTAAACACCAGGCAGATGCTACATTATTGACGAACGTCCTTCTTTTTAGCTATTAGATTACCCCAGTCAGCCTTTTCAAACCAGATGCTGGAATGGATGCGTTATGGTGAGTAAACTAGAAACGAAATTGCCTTGTATGTACTACTATTTACTGCTTTCCATGCAAACAAATTTAAACATGGGGAAATTTTAAATGTAATAAAACACGGAAACAGTTCTTCCAGGTCCTAATTCTCAGACGACAGACATCGGTTAGGGAAGCACATTAGCCGAATTTAAGTTAGTTACATGTAGGTAATTTGCTCAATTTTCTTTTACAGCTCGTGAAGGTGGCGCAGAACCACGAGTTGAGGAGCAGCAACTGTTCGTTTTGAACGAAGAACAAATTGCTGAAATCCAAGAGTTGGAAAGAAGAGTTGTGGCTGCTTTATTAGGTATGAGCAACGTTGACTCAAGATTACCATTGACATACAGTGATTGACTTAATTGTATATTTCGTTTTTCAAGTTGAGATCACTTGTTTCTTTGTTATTCCAGTTCTAGTTCTCTTCTCGAGCAAACAAACTATATATTAACAAAAGGGTACACAAGCATCGAGACCATCGATTACTATTTCAAAATATATCTAGTTATTCGTCTATTTGATTGAACTATCGTTGTGTAGCAGACGAGATATCTACCATCAGTGCAGCAAAAAGTAACAGCTCTTCATGTTATATCTTAAGGAGCTGGCAATATCAACGAAGAGCAGAGCAATACTATTGTGGTAAGCATTTCATTTAAACATCAATTATGGAAAAAGTCTCTCCATTGAAAAACAACCATGACTGTTTAAAGTATCTTATCTGAACTTTAAATTAATCCTGTTATTTTGCTCGTAGAATTTATAAGCTTGCATGCAACGGAGCTGCTTGACAGCAACAGTATCCCCCATTATGTCTCAAAGCACTACACTCCTACACTGAACTATGAAAAGAAACAATTTTTTTACATCCACCCCCTTATCTTCTTGAAGGACGAAACTAATGTACAAATGTAAATAGCTATTCTATTATGCTGAAAGGGGCGTCACCAGACCTAAAAATGTGGGGTGGACTTTGTAAAGAATTAAGTTCTGAAAGGTATGCCCAGCCATTTTTACACTGTTTTTCCACCCTCTGGCGATGCCCTTGATTGCAGAAATATCTTTTACTACGTTTAGTTTCAAATAACTTGTCACATAAATTTTGTGTCGTAAAAATGACTTGGCATCTCTCTCGTGCAGCAGCTAATAGCTGATCCAAAAATAACTTTATTTTGAAATAAGATATTGATTGGTTAATTTCAACTGCTAAACTTCTTGCTGTAAGAATTTTTAAACGAATTATATATAGTGTATCGTGTAATTATCCTATCTTGTTTTTGTAGGATGATATGAGCCCTGCTACCCAAACAGAATTCATGAGGTTTACCCCTAAAAGAAAGTCAGCGTTTGAATTGGTAAGTAATTGCAATGGCCCTTTTGACGATTTGATATTATTTGCCGTATCAGGAGAGAAATACACAAGAATGTATCCCCATCTAGCACAAGACTTGAAATGGTGAAATTTTTCTAACTCGAAAAAATTGCTCAGTGTGAAAATGGTTTCTTAGTTTCCTTACAGTGTTCCAGAGATGGAAACCTTTAGATCTTCTTGTCGGTTTTTCTAACAATATACACAAATGAAAAGTAGATAGAGAAATCATTTGCACCGGTGGAATAAATCATCAAGGTAGAAAACTTATTTATTTTCAATATGAATACGAAATTGGGAATCCTTGATACTCCATGGAATAAGTGAATTCTCTTTCAAATATCAGGGAGCACGTTGGGTGGCAAAGAAGAAGGAGAAGACCAGCAACGAAGATATTGCTGAGTTGGATGAACCAGCATTTAGACGGAGGCTTTTCCCAGAAGGCACTGTTGGGGTTATGCGCAGAGGTATGCTAATAAAGTTGCAATTGGCAATTCGTTCTGATATATTCTTGGATACTTTTGTCATTGCAAGGTCTCCATGTAATTAAAAGAAAATCCTGTTTCTTTAATAACTGTTTACTGTTTATGATGAAAAATTAAACTGATCATCAACCTCAAATGGCATGAAATTCCTTTACCCTGAACAAGACATTCTTTCTTTACAGTATATTAGTTCCAACGAAGTAAGTCTTCACAAAATTCCAAGTGAATTATCTTCAAATTATATAAGAGCAACAATGATTGATTCTTAGGTACCAGAGAGTTGGGAAATAATTCCAATGAAACAGAAGATATTTCTAGCACTCCGGTAACTGACAAAGGTAAGGAAAGTTGCGACTGCCTACAACCATTGTTAAAATTAACTTGGAAGTATGAGGCCCATTATGTGCCATTTTGAAGATCTCATTTTCCACGCCAATTTGGAGTTCAGCTTATTTTTTAGGTTACAAAACATAGACTTCAAAAAAGTACGAAATCAACACGAAATCAATTTAAAAACGAGTTTTAAGGATAGTCATGCATAGCTTAAAATGACCAAGAAGAAACTCACATGATAGCTACGCCTTTCGACTAATCAATGTTGCTACAATATTTTTACATAAATTTTGATTTGAGGAAGCTAGGCGTGATCTAACGCATAGTTGTTAAAGTCCCCTTGTATTAGCCTTATATTTCAAGTAACCATTTCCCAGCGATGCTCATTGTGGTCTACTTTTGCTCTCAATGTTGTTTCAATTATTCCAACTTATAAATGATACTTCTAAGTAATGATAGTTTTCATAACTGTTCAACTAAGTATAGGTTATTATCAACTCACATTTGGAGGGTCTACCTTGTCAAACATTTTCAGCAAATACTTTTGAGAGAATCTCCCCCAAAATTTTTATACGTTTAAGATGAGACAGCAAAAGGAACAACTGGTGCATGCTCCACCAAAGACATCTCCACCATAGAAAGCGACGAGATAAATTCCGACAACGATGTTTGTGGGCCAGGTATTGCATCATTTCCAGTTATGTTACGTAGAAAGATAATCATGATCGCTCTATTTATAGTGCAGATATACTACAGACACAATTAATATTTTTGAATCCATATTGTCGACAGATTCTACCTCGCCCTCATTGGCTCATAAATGGAAATAAATGTGTCGCACTGCAAAATTTCCAAATTTCGCATACCCTCGCGTAACAGAGCTCTGTCTAAAATACTTTAACGAAATATGCCAGTCATTATTGTTGCTTTCAACCCCTAGATTATATAACAAGTGATTATTTGTTTTTTGATGGTCCTTAAACACTAGCCCTAATGAAAACTAGGTGGTAGTGACTTGCATAGCAAACTATCTGCTGGCCTCTCCATTTTTCTATAATATGCCACCTTTCCTTTTAGGTGATGAATCAGCGAAGCCAAAACGTTTGACAAAAAGGCCTCAGATCTCAAAATTCTGCATTTGTAAGAAGGTAAACGGACCAGCTTGATTGATTAATTATAACATTAATTGTGACATTTTAAGACATCTCTCATTTACCCACTTTCAAGCATGTACCTGTAACTGTTTAGCTAACCATCAATGCAAGCTGATATTAAGCAGTCGTGTGAATTTTGTCCTTTAATTTTAGAAGCGGTCCACAGAAGAGGAAAAGAATATGATAGTTTGCCAATCGAATTCTAAGTCAAAGAAAACTGAGGTAAAAAATTATTATCGATCTTATTGTTCACCGCAGTTATAATCACATGCACACTATTTTTCATAAGAAACCACTCATTAGAAACTTTAGGCCATTTTTTATATACCTGGACGTAATGCGCAAAAACTCTTGTATGGTTATATAACATCAGAGCTGCTACAAATACGAAGTAACTCATTAAGTTCAGGAAAGCAAATTTTATACCACGTGCAAAGTGAAGTTTACGCGCTATCCATAAAGTTTACTAAGAACATTACCATCATTGCAATAGCTTTTCGTGACACTGTTTTCATGAAGACTAAACCTTTTTCGTAGTGCCCTGGAAAAGGCTACTTCCATTTAGATTGCATTGGCCTGAAAAGCCTCCCAAAGGAAAGCCCATGGTGAGTGTATTTGCAAAGATGTTTTTGAAAAAAAGTTCTTCTGCCTTCAACCTGACTTGATATACCTGACCAATGAAGTAATAAGTCAGAATAAATTATGCGCATAAATGATTCCTAAAGAATATAGGATTTGCTCTCTAGTGTTTAACGATGGTGCTTATACAAGTTGCTAGCAAAACACAATTTAAAATAAAATTCATGGATTCATTCCAAAAATAGCGCTGATCCATATGGTTTCAGAAATATGTGCGCCAAATCTCTGTCTACCAACACCAATAAATCAATTCGTTAAACGTATTGCAAATATATATGTTAAGGTATGATCTATTACTACTCTGCTCAGACTGAATGCATGAATAAGCTCCTCCTTTGATGAGGTGTTCTCGTCATGTAGTCTGATACTGTGTGTAGTAGAACATAAACCTAGTGTGGCGTGTTTATTAACTGAGCTGCTAGCTCGGGCGCTAGGAGTAGCAAGGGCAATCAGGAATCATTTTTAGTATTATAATTATTATCATCATTGTTATTATTTTAGTTGAAACAACCTTTATCTATAAATTCTCTGCTGCCCTGGAAAGTTTTATACTAATGAAGATTTTTAATCGAAACGTTTAGCGCCTACAACAGTTTTTGTTTGCATATTATTTTTATGATTAATATTATTATTATCATAATTATTATTATTTTAAGTTTGTGATATTTAAAATCAAATTATTATTACATGGTCTATTGTTTATAGGAGATGCAAAGATTGCAGAAAAAGCGATGCTGGAAAAAAGGGCTGGAAAAAGAACTGAACGAGCAGCATGAAAATATGTCCCGGACAACAACAATTGCTTTCATAACATTTCTATGTAACATTCTGGGAGTCCCAAAATGATGTATCAGCGTTTAATGAACTGTGCCATCATGAATTATGCACCGATTTGCATGAATTACCTCAATTCCTTCAAAGCAAGTTTAATAAGCACCCATGCACATTTAAATGAAAGAGGCAAATACTTATCATTAGCATTCTTGCTTTCATTCTTTGAAGCTGACTCTTTTGAAAAGGTTATCGAAATTTTTAGTTCTCTGTGAACTATGTTCTAAAACAAATGCTAAAGAAAATAACCTATAGCTCTGAAATGCTGTGACTGATTTAATGCAATAAATTTCTATTTCTAAGTTAGGATTTCCGCTACAAAATGATTGGTGTTTTGATTGAAATCGGTCCGCACTTCAGGATTTTTCATTTTGGATAAAAGCGATACATTATTATGGGACACCCGGTAAAATAGTTTATTACTGGCTGTCACTGTACTGACTCTGAGAGAATTTTCAGCAGTAATATAACTGCATTTTCTACATAAAAATTATTTTAATAATAAGTTGAATATATACATTTGCTAGTCCTGCCAATTATACTACCAAATATCCTTGACATTTGTGAACTTGCGATGGCCTACTACACTAACTACATTACAATTCCTTTTGTTTGCATTGAAAATTATCGGCAAAAAACTTCAAACAGCAAGTTTCAAACATTTATAGATCAAAGCTCTCGCTTCAAGTGAGTTACATTTGCATATAGGCAACAAAAATTTTATATTATAATCAAGTATCACGCGCAAAATCGAGTAACAAAGCTTTCCTATGTTTTTTGAGTCAACTGAGAAAAAAACAACAACATTTTGTCTGAAACCTTAACCATTGGGAAATTTCCAATCTTCATTGCTCACCCAACAAAAGTTCAAGTCGTGTGTGTGTGTGTGTGTGTGTGTTTGTGTGTAAATTATGTAGGTCTGCTACCCTTGCTACTCTTGCTACCCTTGCTACCGATATTTGAAGGGAGTGTGTGTGTGTGTGTGTGTTGTGTGTGTAATTATGTAGGTCTGCTACCCTTGCTACTCTTGCTACCGCTATTTGAAGGGTGTGTGTGTGTGTGTATCTTATGTAGGTCTGCTACTCTTGCTACTCTTGCTACCCTTGCTACCGATATTTGAAGGGTGTGTGTGTGTGTTCCAACATCACCTACATTGTGAGGACATGTTATGGTTTACACACCCGCGTTATGAGGACTGTTCGAGTTGTGGGGACAAAAATTGTGACCCCACAACATACATCACTGCATTTTGCTGGAAAATGCGTTTCCACTTGTTTGTGACTGATTCTGGCATCGTCCCCACAAGGTGCATGTATGAATGTATGTGTACTTTTGTGAGGACAAATGTAAGTTCATGTCAAAATGTCATCACCGAAGTTATGGGGACACATTATACACACAACCTTTGATTTTTGCGTTAGTGCTGTTCTTTGCAAGATATGCTACCTGATAATGCAAATCTCTTTGATCATGTTGCAAGGAATTGGGGATTGGAGAGGAATTAGAGGTTGGTTCCTGCTAGGCGTTAACACGGGTTTAACCCTGTTTTTAACTGCAATGCCCTTCTCTAAACTAGTACAATAAACTTAACATCAGTTCGAAAAAGTTGAAACGTGTTACAATTGGGATAACGGATTTTTAAAACTAATTTTAAATGTCTTTGTAATGAGTTATTACTCCTAAATGGAATCAGAACTTTCCGATCCAATCCAAAACAATTTCGAAATTTTACGCTAAAGACTGTGTATTGATTTAGAAAGAATGTGTTCCAACTAGGGTTAAGAATCCGTTCCAACAAAGGAATTTATCATATCTTGTGGAAAACAATCTTCAGAGAGGCAAAACTAAGGTGAAGGTGAAGTTGCGGATTTTAGCTCCAAGCGNAGTAAACTCAGATTCGGTTTGCCGAGTTTACACTCATCACACCTTAAAGAAGCTGTGTATTCCCTCTCCCCGTCAGTTACCAGACGTTCTTGATGTTCTAGCTGCAATAAGTCAGAGCTAGACATAATAGCTGTCTCTGTGAATCTGTGCACTTCGAAGGTGGAAGTTTGTAGTTTATGTTTTTAGTAGAAGCATAGTGCTAAAAGTAAGTGTTGCAAGGAAGGTTCTAGACCAGGGAGACACCAAATGACGTTTTCTTTTTTTAATAAACCAAACAGATTACTTTAAAAACTATTTCGGGTCAAACAAGACAAGCCACCTAATAAAACCACGAAACGACTAAAAAAATGGAAAAATGTAGCAGTGTTACAATTGCCTCTTATCAGGTTATCCAGCTCTACTGCCCCTTCAAGGGCTACCAGGAAGACAAATTTAACACAAATACAAACTTACGTTACTATACCGGATGAACCAATAAAAAGTAAAAGGTCTTGAAAAATAACCAGAATTTGAATATTTTACCAATCTTTAAAATTTATTTTTGTGTATTTGTGTCAAGAAACAAATTAATTCATGTTGTGATCTGCTTTTCCTTCTTTCAGAAGTAAGACGCCGAAAATTATGGTATGAAAAATCATGTTTTGAGTGATACAGGGTGCGCCAAAAAAAGTTCAGACGTTTGAAAAATCGTAGTACCTAAAGTACTTGATGGATTTTAATCAATCGAACTTTGTGATAGCAGAAAGACTGAAATATTTTTGTGATTTTTCTCGTGTTTTTATGAGTACTGATAATATAGGAAAATCGACTGTACGAAATCCCTTGTTTGCAAAAAGCCTGAACAAGGGCCGAAAACACTTGATCAAATCGTAAAGAAACTCCTCACACCGAACAATACAAAAGTACAGTTTTTCACGGGTATCTGATGTCATCTGCACAAGTATTGCCATGGGATTGACAATCTTTAATATTGATTTAAAAATTCATTTCCTATAACTCTCGAGAGAAATTAAATGCCTTTGCGTCTTGCTCTGTGTGAAAGATTTCCTACGATTTGATCGAGTGCTTCAGGGCCGTTTTCAGTCATTTCGCAACACACGAATTTTCATAAAATCGAATTTATGTATGTTTTCTATGCTCATAAAAATGATTCTTCAAGTTATTTCAAGACTTTACAATATAGCGAAAATAGTATGATTTTGATATAAATACACAAAACGAAATTTTCTGTCAGTAGCATAATCCAATTATAATTATTCTTCTCACAAAGTTTCACTTGTTTTTCGGTCACCCAGTATACCCATCCCTTTAAAATTGAATGGCTAGTGCAAGAACTGTTGTTTTAGATAAAAATCACCAGGCAACTCTCGTTGATTGAAAGCACGTTGTTTTCGTAAATTAGGCCGTACAAGGGCAAGTGCTATAACTCGTGCAAGTGCAAGGACAAGTGCTATTTCCCGTGTTATAACTCGATCTGGTCTTCTGCACTTGATTTTACCAAGTTGTCATTTAAGCATGGTTCTCAGTAGAGAATGCGGGTTATCGCTTCCAAATGGAATCAAAAATTTTCTATTTCATCCAAATACGCTACGGCTTCTTCAGTGGTTTCAACAAAATCCCATACTGAGGCAAACAACTTTTTGACGATTTTTCTGGTTGCCTTTCTGATGCATTTAAAGCGCACTTTTACTCTAGTGTGAACCAAGCTAAATCGAAAGGTGGTTGATGGTGGCTCACTGCGATCTCTTTAATTTGTCTTTATAATATTTACAATAATATTTGATGTCTTTCCATGTTCTTCGAGACAGCACTTTCTCGTTCTCTTCCTTCAACTTCTCTATCGGTGCTTTTCCTGGCAGCTTGCCTTTCCTCATCATGGGCTCGAAGGCGCCAAGCACAACCTTGAGCTCCTCCACAGACCATGGTCTGTGGATTTGTTTTTTCTTTGGCTTGGCAGACCCACCTGTAAAGATTAATAATATACATATTAGGGTGCAGATTTCCTTTTCATTGAATGACTTATAAAATGCAATTTCTTTCCAGCCTTTCAATAGATGTGTGGTTCCGAGGTACTCTTCCTGTAGCGATAATACTGACAACAGAACCAACGTTTTGTGATTAAATTCACCAATCTATCTTCTACCCATACGAATTTTTATAGGATGATGGATGAGTAACAACCAAAAATCATTTTCAGTAATATTACATCACAAAATTAAGACAAACCGGCCGCCTAGAACTATTAGGTATTTTTCAAAGGAAATCCTACCCAACTACTTTAAGGAAATCCTACCCACCTCCTTACTAAAGTTGTCCTAATTGCTAATACCGCCTCTTTCCTCCTTTCTCATTATGACTGGCCCCGATTCTTACCTGCGTGTGCAGACAAGGGCAGTTGGGGCAATTAGACTAACTTTAGTATCAAGAAGAAACCACAACCGGATAGAACACTTGGTAGAGCATTAACCTAGAATGTTGAAGGCTGCATGTTCAATTCCTACTCGAATCGTTTTACTTACTCAGGTATGCTCTCAAATAGCCTCAGGTAGCATAGAGTATTTAGAAACAATCTTCACAAACAAAATTTCATTCTGAGACAATATGGGACAACCAAAATCTAATAAGTCATTTTCTCCAAGGCTGAATTTTCATCCCCATACAAAATAATCGTTAATCGTGATAGGTGGTGAAGCTTAAAGCCCTTGATATCATCCTTACCTTTCTTCGCACTAATAGCTTCTTTCCTTTCCCATCCTTTCTTTCCTACCCCACTTGAATATTCTTCATTGCTGTCTTCCTCAGGTAGATCTAAGATGACATAAGATCTGTCAATCATTTAAACCATCACTTTGTTTTCTAAATAGTTAAAAACATTATAATGAAGGCAATGAGTCAAAGAAGTTGAGCTCGGCAAGAGGTTGATTACAATCATGTTTCGAAACAAGCAGTCAAAGACAAATCTAAAGATGGCAATCGGAATGGTGTTAACCTCCATCAAAGCCTTATCAACACGCACGAATCGTTGTCTTCAGAAGTATTCTGTGCTTCCAAGACTTAAGTGTCATTTCAATGCAAAAGATTGTTGATGGTGTAAGGTCACGAAGCTCCATATCATGGAAATTGTTCTTACCTTTCTCCACAGCTGTTCTTTCTTCGCCTATTTGACTCGAACCTTCGTCATCGCCATCTTCCTCGGGTAAATCTAAGGTGATATAACATCTGTCAATCATTTTAACAATGGATTTCTTTTCGAAAGTGTATACTGGGAATTGTTGCAGAGGTGTTTCAAGGACTAATTTGATAGCCACTCACATTATAAAAGTATTGAAATGAAGGCAATAATTCAAAGGAGTTGAGCTCGGAAAAGGCAACTTTAGCACATTTCTGGGTCGTATTGCACGGCTGGATAGTGCCGAGGTTATTCAGTACCGTGAAGCAATAATTTCAGTGCTATTAAGGGGTAATTTCAGTACCGTTGAGGTTCTTTAGTCATCGTAGGGAAAAAGTCAGTGATGTCAAGGTTGAGCAGTAAGTTATTCAAATGACTGACTTAAATCTGACTTAAATCTGTTTCGGCAAAATTAAAAGAACTTTTAATCTTGTCAAGGCGAAATAAAATTACAATGCAACTGAGACTTGCTGCTGGATTCGCTTCTTTTGTCATAGATACTAACATAATTTAAGCTCAAAATGACCCTAAACTTGTAAAAAATAGAGACAGCTCGCGCTTTTGGTTGATTTTCAGAAAACTTTAATCAAGTGCCAGAACAATGTAAAGAAAACCCAATGAGGAGAACAACTGGGTAATCAAAAAGCTATCCTACTGCTTACAATCATGTTCCACAACAAGCAGCCAAAGAAAAATCTAAAGATTGCAATCGGAATTTTCTGCAAAATTTATGGTGACAACCTCCATCAAAGCCTTATCTACACGCACAAATCGCTGTCTTCAGAAATATTCTTTACTTCAAAGACTGGAAGATTCTTGATGGTGTAACGTCATGAAGCTCAATATTGGATTTTGTTCTTACCTTTCTCTACGGCAGTATTGTCTTCGCCTGTTTGACTTGAACAATCGTCATCACCGAATTCCTCGGGTAAATCTAAGGTGACATAAGATCTGTCAATCATCACAAAATCAACACAGAATCAAGACTTTTCCACACTAATTTAAATTTTAACACGAAAAGCAATAATATTTGAATGAGTAGTACTGCTCACATCCACTAAAAACTCCATGTTCCAAGTCAGTTTTTCTTTGTGAGACTTCATTGCCATGTTTTTCTTTGACCGAAATCACTAAAGTACTCCCGAAAATTTTGTAGACCAAAATTGTTTTTGGCCGTAGAACTTTCATTTTATTGCAAAATACTTCAAACTAGGTATCATTCAAAAGAGCTTAGTGAGTGGAACTTGAATCTTGTAAGGGTTGTGAATTTTCTATTAGTTAAGGGGGGTTTACTCCCTTGGGAAATATTTGAGGTTTTTCGATTCTGGAAAAGCATTTTGGCATTTAATGAGACCGTGATGTCTTCTGATTAGGAATCTACACGCAGAATAGCGCAAGAGTTGTTCGTTCTGAAACTGCAAGCTCTGGAAAAGGCCTTGGTCGAGGTTTTTGCTGTCAAATTTTATAAAGAATGTACAGGAGCAAACAAATTAACCACAGTGCAATCAGAGAAAGACAACGGCCAAACCAGTAAGTCTGTACAAAATCTAATTTCATATTACTATTTGCGAAGACCTGCGCTTTCGAATAATGTATAAGAGGTCAGAAAAATTTGTAAAACAAAGAAGCTCCTAAAATTCCTAAGGGACTAAGCCCCCCCCTTAAATTACCAAAATTTCATAACCCATACAAGATTCAAGTTCCACTCACTAAGCCCTTTCGAATGATGGTTTGTAATTTCCAAAGCATGATTTTGCCCAGCAGATGACATATTGAGCTAAGGGTATTTCATCATAATTCAGTCCTGTTTCCTTGCATATTTTTGAAAGGGTTTAGAAACGAAACTCGCTTTCATCTGACCGACAGGACTAACAATAAAACCTAGTAGATGAAAGCTTTACTTTCAACTCACCATCTAACTGGATATCATCCAACTTCTTTCCTGCCCATTTGCCAGCGTTACCCTCATCTACAGCCATCAGCAATTTACTGACTTTCGCCAGTTCCAGCGTATGTTCCTGCAAGCGGTAGTATTCCCGATGAACTTTCAGATTATGACCCATGTGATTAGCTAACCAGTCAAGCTCCCCTTCCTTCAGATCTACGATCTGAGAAACTGTGGCAACGTATTTACGCAGCTTTGTGCTCTTGATGGCTTCCTTGCATTTCAATCCTTCACAATTTGCCAGAACCGCTGATAAACAATCATGCCCTCGAAGATGGTTTAATGATCCTCGAGTTGGGGCAGCAAATACAAATGGGTTCTTCTTATCAACGCCAATAACATCTCTTGTATTGATCAGTGCTTCGATTGACTTTCTGACTTCACTTGTCAACAGCAACGGAACCTTGTTACCCCTTTTGCCTCTTACATATACCAGGTCCAGCCTTGAAAAGAATAAAAATGCAACACAGTTAACAAAATATATGCTGATGAATAATTGTGTAGCTTTTCAGTGGGGATGGGTTTGTCCAAATGTACGCGTGGTGTCATATAAGGAAGTCAGTATCTTAACTTCAGGCTCCATCTGCAGCATCAATTTTGTAATTCGACACGGTTAAAAAAATCAGTATAGTGGTGTACAAAAGTCTGAGTCCAATCCTGAAATTTGTTTCTTTGTATTATTCACAAAAAAATTGTCTTGACCATTCTTTCTGAAACAAAAATATATTTCTTCTGTGCCAATGCATACCAAAACATATCCTTGATAACCAAATACTATACGGAATTAGTATTAGTAATAGACTCAGACCTTTTAAACCTACTGTATCAGATCATGCACTATCTAGTCAACTGAAAGTCCGACCCCTGACACCACAGCACCCAGAACATTGCATGGAATTAACAATTAATACCGTGGAATAACCCAATCTTAATGCTGCCTTGTCTCGAGGGATGGGGGAATAGCAGTTTGCATTTGTTGTGGGGACTTTAGCGTTGTCTTAACGTTTGGATCATAAGTTAGTGACGTAGGGACAGTGCAGACAAATGTTAAGAGGTGCTGCCATCCGTTACAGCTAGTGATAGATTGATCTTCACAGCGTCCAATAGGATATTACAGTTTCTGGATACGAATTATATTTTTTGCAATAAGTTCCGAACTGACTAGTTTCTGTGCGTGGAGAATTTAAATGCCAATGCACCCCAGGGGGCAGGAGAAAGGAAAAGGAAGTAACATATGTTGGATTGTCCACTATGCCTTGCTGTGAGGGGACCAGGGTTTTAATTACCTAGTGCATTACAAGCTATCAAGATACTGTAATCTCAGAATAACACGCCCATATCAAAGCCGACTGGTCGAGGATCACCATTTTTATTTAGCAGCCAGTTTTTAAAAACAAAAGCGATCTAATTAACCTTGCAATTTGTGCAGAGGAAAAAAGTAGTGGATAAGTTGGGTCATGCACTAATGTTGGATTTCTTGCTTTTACTAAGGATAGAGTTAAAATGGCGAGTCTACGAATATAAAATATTGTAGATTAATTGATGTTCCGGGCTACGCAATAAACTAAGCCAATTCAATCTCTCATAGAAAACACTCAGTTTGATTCAAACCGTATTCTGCCGCTAAACAAGTAGCCTACATCGTTATCATATATCCCTATTTTTTTATAACATTAATTTGCCAGAATAAAGATTTTGGGAACAGGACAAGTCTGAAACTCTCAAAAATTCCCCAAAAGCACAGGATCGATTTTAATCTAGATCCATACAAATGCTCTTGTCATAAGAGATAAAGTTATAGTTGCTATTTCCTAAGCAATCAAGAGATTTTGATTTGCACGTAAAGTCCTTGGCAATAATAGGTAGGTGGGACTAAGGGTATCTTGTTCTAAAGAGACAAGAAAATCTTCAGGTAACTAGGGCTTGTTTCCTCTTGGAAAATTTCGTCTGAGCTGACTGATCCCAGGTTGAAATGAATCACAGTCCCTATTGTTTTAAAGATCTTTATATATTTGAAGAGATCTCCTTTTGTTGAAATTTTTTTTAGCAAAATTCAAGATGTAAAAAAATGTTCATCCAATAGATTTTTCAAATAAAGAGCAGTAAATACCTTTTACACAACTCTTTTTCCAATGGTTGCAATGAACTCTGTACCTCCTGGATCCCTGCATCGTCCCATTTTGGTCTGTCTACATACTGCTGAATCGAGACTTTGGTGGCTTCATTTGACCTCCTCTTGTTGAAAATTAGTAATCGAGAAGCTGTTGCTTCTGCAAGAGTTCTCCACGTCTCCAGGTTTGGCTCTGCCTGCAATTCCTGCAAAGAGGACTTCATGGTGTTGAGGAGATATTCCCGCAAAATAAGCAAATCTGAGGCAACAGGTAAAACATCTGGTTTATCAAATTTTTTGTCATCCAGGCTTCTTAAAGCAACTGAAGAAATTTGGGCTGCCCATTCAGAATCGATTAATTTCAAAAAATAATTGAGGCTCTCGAGCATCTCGGCATCCCTTTTTCTCAAAGCAAAGCCTTGCTGAAGTTGGGCACATTGCTTAATAGCGTAGCCAACTTTAAGTGCGACAGATGGCGTCTTGAATCGTGGGAGCTCATCCGGTGAATTGTCTTTGCCAAAATCACCAATTTTTCTGACTGCCATGATGATGTTGTCAAATGCTTCTGGCTGCAAACAATCACTGAGCGAGCAAGAGGCATATGCTGGTACCTTCTGCATCTCTAGAAGGAACCTCGCTAGCAATCTCATTTTCTGTGAAATGAGACTTGCTTTTGACTTCCCCTTTGAGCTATAGAGGAAACTTCCATAAGCAGTGATTAAATGATCTGTTTTGACTACGAGGCACACACTGTCTGAGATCATATTGCTTAATATGTCGTCACAGAAATCTTTATCTGTGGAACTCTTTTTGCCACTCGAGCTGAACATGAGAAGATCACTTTGATGTTGAAGCTTTCTGTTTTGGGAGTTTTCATCCTTTTCCTTCCCCTTGTTGCTGTTCATCGGGCATGACGCTGCATGTCGCCACAGTTCGTGTTTTTGAACAAAGGCCAGACAAGAAGTGCAAGCTTTGAACTGTTCGTAGTGTACTGTCTCATCAGGCCCTGGGCGCCGCCAAACTTTCAATTCACCTCCGACTTTTAAAACCTCCATGTTATGGTAAAAGTTCCCACGAAAACGCAATTGATCAAGAAGCAGCTGCTTCCGTTTGGACCCCTCTGTGCTACGTGTATCTATTGCAGCAATCTTCAGTAATTCTGGCTCATTTTTGTGGACACTTTGCAGGTGTCGAGCTATCTTTGGGTATTCCGATCCACAGTAGAAACATGAATGAGTTTTATCGTATATTCTGTTGTTGTGCTCACCACGCTTCATCCTGGGAATAGTGATAACTGAAAAACGAAAACTTAAAATTGTAACTGAATACAAAGCAAAATATAAGTATGCCGACAGAGGTACAATTCTGTTTATTTCAAATAAACAGTTCCTTGATCAATAAAACTGTCTTTCTCAAAACCAATCAGTCATTCAGTTCATTAAATTTAAGCCAGGCTTTCAGGTATGGTAGCAGCAAAATGATTCTTGGGCAGCTACTTGCTGTTTTACGTAAAAAAATTATCTGAGAAGGGCTGTACCCGGGAGCAATCTAAACAAACTATTTTCTACAAACAAGACCTCTCATAACAGCTGTAGGCTGGAAAGCGTCCGTCATTTTCTCCTCTACTTTAATAAATTTAGAGAAAACGAGATGGTGAATTTCGATACATCAATCAACAATTGAAACTTTGATGATTGGCATTTGTTAATATCACTGGAAAATGTATTGTACGATGCCACATTTTGAGGATCAGTTAAACAGTAAACACAGGTATGGAGTCACTAATACACCACAATTTCACATTTCTTCCAAGACGAGATTGTATTTCTTTCATAGAAAAGAAACTTGTCACATCCACTCTCATCTGCCTGCAAGAGGAATATTTAACGGAACCCTAGCTAACAAAATCTTAGTCGCAAATGAAAACCATGCTGCCCAACTATCACCAGTGGTAAGAAAAGTATGTCTTGCTCTAATTTCAGATAATTTGAAGGTTTGAGTATAATCTAAAATCATAACACGATGGAAATCTTTCATCGTTTTGAAGTGTACATCAATTTTAAGCACTTGCCAATTTTTCCAGCAGTATTTCCAGAACATGTTTCCTCCATGGAAGTGAGCTCTTGAGAATGGCTTGGGCTGCACTCCGTGTTTGAGGATGAGGAGGTACTATCGCTGCGCTTTTCTTCACAAGGGGCTGATTTGCGAACATTGGGTGATTTTGTCAATCGACTTCTTGATGGCAATGCTTTCCTTGATGAATCGCCTGATTCACTTTCACTTTCTGAAGAAACTTCATCCTCACCAGTCTCTTCATTTGCAGATTCTTCGGGAATGAAATCAGAGCCACCATCAGAATCTGAATATTCGAAGACATCTGAATCTAAATTTCGCTGAAAAAAGGCAGTGTATTTAAACACAAATTATCAGACAAGTTCATGCTGGTTAACCATACATACATACATGCATACAAGAACAGCATTTGACATAAAAAATGCATTACTCCTGTAATTTATTTAAAAAATTTAATTTCAAGGATCGTATTTAAAGGGAATAGACATCGCTAGTAGTGGCCGCTATAAATAGGATAAATAAAATGCCTACGCATCCACTGCTTCTTTAGCTACTCAACGAAACAGGATGTATCAAAGTTATCAAATACAATAGGGTATATTTTTAACTTGGCCTGGGCCAGCTTTTAACCATGTTGATTCCCTTTAACAGAAACTAGATGCCACTGATACAAAGTTTTCATAATTGTTCGAGGATCACTTTGCGATCTTCTATTGAAAAGCGATGCATAATAAAATACAACCCTTTTATCTTGCTGTATATAGTTATAGGTATAGACCAATATAGTTTTATGCCCATTGGAGATACCTTATAATAATTTAAAATTAAAGGTGAACAAATTATATGCAAGATTTAAGAAACATCACACGATCCTGATGGAAAGCAAGTTTTAATATAAGCAATGCTGCAACAAAATAAATATAATTTACCTTAGATTCAATAGATACTCAGTGACCAAATAGGTATTTTAAGCACATTTTGTCAACTTCGATTTAAAAATATAAAAATATGTTTTGACTGACTCGCTAGATGCTATGATGCTATTGAAATAAATTATAATTCCAATCAACGATTCACATTAGATAACATGAAAAAGCAAAAGAATTTGAATCATAATGGAATTGAAAAAAGAAATATAATTCTAAGTAATCTAGGTACCATGTTGTTTGGTCGCAGTCTCTCAGTTGGTCGCAGTCTTGGAATACGAGTTTCTTCATCCGTATCAATAACAGGAGGAAAATCTCCATGTATTCCAGAGTCGTTTTTAATGTCATCATCGCTGGACTCCTGATTTAATAAACAACAAATGTTGAGCAATCTACCTCTATCTATCAGATCACATTAAGATACTTCTGTCTTTAGTTGCATACAGACAGTCAATATACTGTACGACCAAATAAATTGGACATGGGCAGCATATCTATTCCTTTGGCACGTTTCAAAATGAGCACGAAGAAATAATTTGATAAGCAAAATATTGAAACATTTCTTTAATCAGCAGGTTTTGGATGCGAGACAAAAAGATAAATAAAAAATTACTTGATAAAAAAGTTTCTTCAAATATATAAATCAATGATTTCAAAAAGATTTAAAAAAAAAATTTGTGAAGGGTCCTTGTCAAAGATAGGCAATATTAGATAACGGAATCAAATAAAACCAAAAAGCCTTTTGCAGTTCTACAATTCAGGGTTTCAAATTTAAATCTTGACTCTGGGTCTTTTGTAATAATGTTTTGCTAAAATTCAATGTTCCAAACAAATAAAATATGTTCTGATCTTATAACATACGGATGAAAACTAAAATCCGCTACTACTTACACCAAATAAATCAACAATGCTTGAAGCTTCTTCTATGCAGTTAACAGAAGGTGATTCCTTCACAATCTAAAACACAAATAATATATGATACAACCTTTATCTCGAAATAACTACGACGGGTGTAATTTAAGGAATCCGGAACTACGGAATTCAGGAATCCGGAATCACGGAACTATGGAATTACGGAATTTGGAACTGCGGAATTACGGAACTGAGTCACAGGTATAAATTGCGGAACACAAACTCTCTATATATTTTATGGGCCAAAGATAAATATTTCAGGATACAATTCAGGGGGAAGATTTAAAAGGATACTCTATAAACTGTATATTTTGCACTATCTTCAAGAAATCCATGTTTGTTAAAAGGAGCATCTTTTGACAAATGATTTTGACCACATATGTCATTCTTCAAATTGCCTAGTTCCTGCAAAGCAGATAGTTCCTAAACAATGAGTTACTTTTTATAGAATTTCTCTGATAAGTAGTGCATGACAGAGCTGTTTATTTCTCGAAGATTTAATCATTCGATACAGAAAGTACCGGGTGTCCCAAAATGATGTATCCACGTTTGAAAAATTCGCAAAATTTGGTGTTGCTATTTCTCTTTAAATTTCTTCCGTTTTAGTTGTATCAAAGCAGACCAAAGGCCAAATTATTTTTAGCATTAATAAAAATTGAGCCAAATTTTGTGTAAGACTTTGAAATAATAGCTTGAAACCCCATGCATCTTGCCCAGGATTTTTAATTTTATAATTTCACGTTGGATTTTGATAGGTACATGATGTTAAAGAATTTGAAGAGACGAAAAGATAGATCTGTTTAAAATTCTGCGCAATTTCGTAGTGGGCTTCAAAACCAGGTACCTAATAAAACTTCAGAATTCCATTTTTTAAGCCGCTAATGGGGTAACCTATTTTCCTAAATTTAATATGATCTTTCATGCAACAAATCAGAAAGGAAATTCAACAGAGACTGAATTTTCAATTGTTGGTAGTATTTCAAAGGCCGATACATCGTATTGAGACAGACACCCAGGTATAAATACGAAAAACACAAACAATGGTTTGTATTTCTCGCAACATAACTTCACTACAACTACAAGATAACATACTAACATTAATGGGGTACATTAACATTAGATGGGGTACACTACAACTACAAGATTAATGCTTAATGCAAGCAAATATCGACGGTATTTGAAAAAGAAATAACTGAATATTTTGTCTATGATGAATCTTTAGATAATCTAGGACACCAAAACAATAACTGTGTGTACTTCGTTGTCAGAATCTATTCTGATAGTACCAAAAGATGCAAAGCAAGATTTATACCCAGTTGTATTTTGAAGGAAGCTATGCCACAACATTTCATGGCTTAGCCACTGCAATTTCACTGGATAGAATTCCAGAGAATTTGTGTTCCGCAATTTATACCTGTGACTCAGTTCCGTAATTCCGCAGTTCCGAATTCCGTAATTCCATAGTTCCGTGATTCCGGATTCCTGAATTCCGTAGTTCCGAATTCCTTAAATTACACCCGTCG
>REGM01000172.1:608293-619007 GCA_004194415.1 Aurelia aurita
TCGACGGGTGTAATTTAAGGAATCCGGAACTACGGAATTCAGGAATCCGGAATCACGGAACTATGGAATTACGGAATTCGGAACTGCGGAATTACGGAACTGAGTCACAGGTATAAATTGCGGAACACAAACTCTCTATATATTTTATGGGCCAAAGATAAATATTTCAGGATACAATTTAGGGGGAAGATTTAAAAGGATACTCTATAAACTGTATATTTTGCACTATCTTCAAGAAATCCATGTTTGTTAAAAGGGGCATCTTTTGACAAATGATTTTGACCAAATATGTCATTCTTCAAATTGCCTAGTTCCTGCAAAGCAGATAGTTCCTAAACAATGAGTTACTTTTTATAGAATTTCTCTGATAAGTAGTGCATGACAGAGCTGTTTATTTCTCGAAGATTTAATCATTCGATACAGAAAGTACCGGGTGTCCCAAAATGATGTATCCACGTTTGAAAAATTCGCAAAATTTGGTGTTGCTATTTCTCTTTAAATTTCTTCCGTTTTAGTTGTATCAAAGCAGACCAAAGGCCAAATTATTTTTAGCATTAATAAAAATTGAGCCAAATTTTGTGTAAGACTTTGAAATGATAGCTTGAAACCCCATGCATCTTGCCCAGGATTTTTAATTTTATAATTTCACGTTGGATTTTGATAGGTACATGATGAAGAGTTTGAAGAGACGAAAAGATAGATCTGTTTAAAATTCTGCGCAATTTCGTAGTGGGCTTCAAAACCAGGTACCTAATAAAACTTCAGAATTCCATTTTTTAAGCCGCTAATGGGGTAACCTATTTTCCTAAATTTAATATGATCTTTCATGCAACAAATCAGAAAGGAAATTCAACAGAGACTGAATTTTCAATTGTTGGTAGTATTTCAAAGGCCGATACATCGTATTGAGACAGACACCCAGGTATAAATACGAAAAACACAAACAATGGTTTGTATTTCTCGCAACATAACTTCACTACAACAACTACAAGATAACATACTAACATTAATGGGGTACATTAACATTAGATGGGGTACACTACAACTACAAGATTAATGCTTAATGCAAGCAAATATCGGCGGTATTTGAAAAAGAAATAACTGAATATTTTGTCTATGATGAATCTTTAGATAATCTAGGACACCAAAACAATAACTGTGTGTACTTCGTTGTCAGAATCTATTCTGATAGTACCAGAAGATGCAAAGCAAGATTTATACCCAGTTGTATTTTGAAGGAAGCTATGCCACAACATTTCATGGCTTAGCCACTGCAATTTCACTGGATAGAATTCCAGAGAATTTGTGTTCCGCAATTTATGCCTGTGACTCAGTTCCGTAATTCCGCAGTTCCGAATTCCGTAATTCCATAGTTCCGTGATTCCGGATTCCTGAATTCCGTAGTTCCGAATTCCTTAAATTACACCCGTCGAATTAATATGACTGTCATCATTACTGATGTGTTTCTTTGCAAATATATACTAGGAGCAAATTTTCACTTACAACGACGTCATCAGTAACCGTATTCTCAAGCATTGGTACATCATGATGTGCACTTGCTGTAATCTGAAAAGACTAAAGACAAATAATCCGTCAGGCAAATGTAAAATTATATTCTAAGATAAACTTTCTGTATGTGGATACACATCCTAACATCAAGTACATCATTTCTTGTCAAATTGTATGCACTTTCCCTATACTGTACATGGGCAGCATCTGAATATATTGAAAACATTTTAAGATTAAAAATGAAAGTGGTCACAGAAATATTCATAAACACTATTATTTACTGGGGTATAAACTTATTAGTAAGCTGCTAAATATAGAGGAACAATTTCATAACCCCTTCCATAGCAATTAAAGTTTTGACTTTGGTAATTTAATAGCTGCTCTTGTATACTGTTGTTTCCATGATAATCTCTATAACTTTTTGGGATTTGATATTTTGCCATTGTACATTTTAGGGCTTTTGAGTAGTGCTTGCTTTGGAAGAACAGAAAAAATAATTTCTCCCTTTATGTGGACTTTATTTCAATGTCTTATTTCTCACCAATTTCTTAGTTTCTCTTTGACACTGACCATTGCCTTCAATTTTTCTTCTCCAACAAAATTGTTAACACCACTTTAAAGTATTTCTTTAATGAAAAATAATTAGTAAAGAGCTTGTCACTTTCAATGAATGGTAATGCTCACCTCCTCCATCATGCAGCTGTTGTACCTCACCAGGATTTGGGGATCTCTGTCTTCCCCATCTGTTTCACTGACATGATCTTCTAACTAAGAAAGAACCACAACATTATCCAATGCATTTCAATAAACGTATTTCAATAGAAGCAATACTGAAACAAACCTTTCATAACCTGGAACTGATCGGCTAACTTTCAGGTGAGTGAAGTTAGTTCAAATGGCTTCAAAAAGATTTGGTAAAACATCTGACAAACTGACTAGATACTGTACCAGCTACTCTATCATTATTTCCTAACATAGCTGGCCAAATCTCTTGTTACATATAAAAAAAATTTAGAATAATAGCAGGAGGGGTATGAGACGCTTGGATTGCTCTTTTTGAAAATGTTGTGGTCATAGGCTGTGGTTTTTAGGATTAAATTAGCTGCGATGTTTTCACAGTGGCTTCCTGTTATTTAGTAGCAACTTGGCGAAGACCCGGCATACGCTAATCTGCCCTTGACTATCCAGAGAGAACAGTGGGTACGAAGCCAAGGACCTGGGGACAATGGAACCTATTGTCTTTTGCAGCGTGCTTTTTCTCACTGAGCATGTGACATTCCATCGCAATATCACAGGGATTCATTTTGTTGCAATAAAATTCATAGCAGTAAACAGCAAAGTGATAAAGATTTACTGTAGTTAAAAGAGATACACATACATACCATACAGGGATCTGTTTCTTTCAATTTCTGATCATGATAAAGATAAAAATATCAAATAGATAATAAGAAAAATAATAGTTACTACAAGTCAACATATAACCTAATTCCATAGAGGGATGAAATCTGTACTTGGGGTCAGCACATTATTCTGGCATCTCCATATTCCAACATCTTAATACTGCAACTTACATTTTTACCTATTTAGGCTTCTAACTAAATATCATTCAATGATGTTTTTGTTTTCTTAGACCAATGAATTAGCAGTACCTGGAACAAAAATCCAAATATGTTGAATATAACGCATGGGAAGGAAATACATAAATTCTTATCTCAATATTAAAATCTAGAGGCACTGAAACTTGCAATGAACTTTCACAAACCTTTCTCTCCATTAACCTTCTGGATTTGATTGCGATTACTGGTGAATCTGGAGGAGTTATATTTGCTTGCTGAAATTGAAGAATAGGACCTTAGCAACTAAAGCTTGAAGAAAAAACTAAGAAAACCAATGCATAGATCCTACTGAGAAAAACATGCAGCTAAATCTCAAAATGTCACTGACCCCTGATTGACTAACATTGTACCTAATCAAGGATAAAAATCTGCAAACCTCTTAGCAACCCGGCAAACATCTAAAATCTATCAAATTTGTTGATATGGTCAATAAAATAGTTAGATAAAAATGAAGAACTTAGACAATTGTTAACTATGAGCCTGATTAATGAAGACAGCGAGGGACCAGGGGTGCAGCTACTTTAAATATATTGTATTGGTACACACAAAGGGCTGGAGATGAGGTAAGAGCAGTTCAGAGTGAAAATTTGAAATAACATATAGAAAGAATATAATTTATATAAGTTGAAACGAGCTGAAACCACCTGAAACGATCTGAAACCACCTGAAACGAGCTGAAACCACAACAATCTGTCAAAATCGGGGTCGAGGCTAAAACCACCTGAAAGCACCTTATTATCCTAGCAATGAGGTGAAACTGTCGGGGGAGTCCTTTTGTTCTCTACATATTGTCGCATTCCCTTTCAGAGCTATGAGGCTATTTTCAATTAGCACCTTTCGGCCCTGATAAGTACTTCTTTGTTGTCTTTCAAAACAAAATTTGTACTTGTCTGGATACTAATATTCTTTCGCAACATGAATGCTGCTCTGCCGAAGAATAGGACGGTGTTGACTTAAAGTCTCATTTACATGTTCGCCTCACTTCCAGTAATTTCGATAATAATCGACCTGTGATACGTCAAGCTATACATGTTAATGAATTCTCTACTAAAATAGACTACAGTAAGTCTATTTTAGTAAAGAATTCATTAACAGATATTCAAGTCTTCTTAAATCCGAAAGAAACCGTTAAATAAAAGAGGGGGAACGAAGCTTAAAGGAGCTCTGTCTCGCAGGTGATTGGTTTAGAGAACAAAGCTTAGACAAAGGAAAGGAGCTAGAGCCCAGACTCTTCGACTTTTTCGCATGATAAAAATGCAGTTCAATTCGTGAAATGATCTCTTTCCAATTGTTTTCTGTTAATCCTGCCCTCGAAATTTTTAATCCCCTCTTACAATCTCAGCCAATTNATTGGTTTAGAGAACAAAGCTTAGACAAAGGAAAGGAGCTAGAGCCCAGACTCTTCGACTTTTTCGCATGATAAAAATGCAGTTCAATTCGTGAAATGATCTCTTTCCAATTGTTTTCTGTTAATCCTGCCATAGAAATTTTTAATCCCCTCTTACAATCTCAGCCAATTATGATTGAGACAGATGTCCTTTAAACATGGGTTTTTTCATCTTTGCGTGGTGTCTAAAGACGAACAAAATCGTCAAATGCGATCTGGGAAAGACCAAACGTAGTTCTTTTTATAAGAAACTAAGAAATCGACCCAGTACTGTACTGAAAGTTTCTTAAAATTATCAGATTTTGAGTATTGAAAGTTCTCAAAAATTTCTTAGCACCTCAAATTCACGCTGCATTCATTGGTGGGGGATCTCTTTTGTGTCTTTAAACTTTTTAGCTTATCAAGATTACTGTAACTGACGCGAAAAAGTAAACAAGACTTCCCCTAAACACTGCCCTAGTCTTTGGTAGAGGAGCGTTCATGTTGCGAAATAATATTACTATCTAGACAATTACAAACTTTGTTTTGAAAGACAGAACAAAGACGTACGTACTTATCAGGGACGTAAGGTGTTAATTGAAAATAGCCTCATAGCTCTGAAAGATAATGCGAAAATACATTGAGAACAATCGGACTCCCCTGACAGTTACACCTTGTTGCTAGGATAATCAGGTTGTTTCCGGTGGTTTCAGCTTGTTTCAGGTCGTTTCAGGTGGTGGCAGCTCGTTTAACTGATATAAATTACGATAGAAAGCATTGAAATATAAAAATTTGAAGATGGACATACATGTTCTTTCTCCGCTTTTCGCTTGATTCTTCTTTTTTCTTTGTCCTTCAAAAGAAGTCATATTTCTTACAGGGATCTCCCACTTGTTTTTTGGGAGGGTTGAGAAATTTCAAAATGTATATAGCTGAAAAAAGACATACTGTATATATCTGATGCTTTTAAGAATAATAGAATCTTTAAAATAATGTCTCTGACCGGTAAAACAGAGAAGATAAACTGACAAATGAGGAGCCCATAAATACTGTAACAATTATCAAAAATATAATCAATCATAATTACATTCTTTCTCCAAGGTAGATCTTTGACTCCATAATCATATCGGAGTTCAACCCCTGCTTCAATATCCTGCAATGCATACAAACAGAGGCATGGCAGGGAGTCGAACGTTAATCTTTTTACAACGCAGTTTGGCTTGGCAGAGTCATTCACCAGCCTGCCAAGTCGGCCATCTGGCACAGTTGCATCAATGCTACAAAAATATTGAAATAAACTGGTGAACAGATTCAAAGTAAACATGCCAAAAATAAGACAACAAAAGAAGAAAAAGAGCAGTTACCATTCCACATTCCAAATTGTAAAATCAACTTGATGGTTTATTATTGTCTAATCTTTATTCATTCAAATTCATAATATATTTCAGATATGGGTATATGATACCCACATTTGTGGGTTTGACATTTACTGTATACAAAGATTCTACAATGAAGGGTATAAAATTGGACAAAAATGCCTTTAAATCACATTTATACCTCTGCTAAAAAAATCAGAAAAATTTGGAAATTATAGGTATTTTTTCAAGAAATGTTCTTATTGGTGGGTTTCAGGGCAAATTTCAGCTATTAGAAAAGAATAGCTCTGTTAAAGCTGGGCAGCAGACCCCCCAAGTCTGCATGTCATATACCCCTTTGGTAATTCAGCTTACCATTGCTGTCTTCCGTCATGTATGAAGTAATACATGTACGATCCTTTCTTTTCTTTGTTGTATTTTTTCTCTTTCCTCCTGGCTACATCCGCCTGTAATAGATCTCCTGCATAATGCAGCAGGAAATCTCCACGTCTAAATTGGCGTGTTGTGAATACACCCATACCTAAAAAATAAATAGACAGTTAAACAAGTTTATTTGTAATCAACCACTATCACATTTGAGATTCTTCAGGTTTTACAAATCAAATCATTTAGCAGCCTTTCTCAATACTAACACTGACAGAGATGGTTTTCTGAATACTAAAACCTATAACTAGCGGCAAGTGTCCTTGTGCTGTGGAGAATGTGGAAACACGGCAATATTTTCCAAACCATACAGGCACTTTAAAGAATATTTTCTTTGCATATTGTAATAACATGGGGGAGAATAGTAAATAAAGGGGTGAGGAACTTTCTACAGCCTGGGCGTTTAGCTGATATATGTACGCAGGTTTCCTGGTAATAAATACATTTTCTGCAAACAATTGAATGAGAAGTGTAAACGAAACAAGTCTGGCAGTAATAATTTTCTTTCTAAATGTGAATGTGAAGAACTTGACAATATGTGGTTAATCATACCAATTTCATCGTCAATTAATCTGGCTTCAAATCCAGGGGAATCTTGTGATAGCCAATCCACATGAACTTTGCCTGGCTGCTTTACTTTTTCCGGAAATCTCTATAAAGTCAAGTGTAAAAAATTCAATCTCAGTACCACTCAAGAGATCATCAAATGAACAATAATATATTTGATGAAATGATATATTTGTGGACCTAATAATATGTAAAAATAGGATGCTTTCAAAAGGCGTTGCTTTTTTCAAAGGCATTTTACTTTTTTGTGTGATTGGATCTTGAACATAGAAATAGGCAGCATAGGCCTATATTAATATATGCCACGTATCTACTGTTAAATATTATCTGCACCTCTCCAGAACAAATTTCAGATAAAGGTTTGATCAAATATCTAAACTATCTGGCTAAAATTACAACTAGAAAGCAACAATTAGAGCTACAGTACTTACCCTTCGTGGCATTTTGGTTTACTTCTAAACAACTTTTTGGACCAAGAGCAAGCACGCCCTATTCTATTGTAACGGTTCGCGAAGGGCGCGAAACCTCGTTTCCACGTCGAGGTGAAAGGGAGACTGACTACTGACTTTCTTCCTCCAGTGCAAAGACGTATAGGATCTTGGGGGCTTAGGGCTACTTGCCCCGAGGTAAGGTGCTACTCTTCTATCTTCACTACGACCACTACTGGTAGTTTAATTTCTTGCCTGGGGGGAAGCGTGTCCCTATTGCAATTACCAAAGATGGTCCATTCATCATTGTTCCAGCTGTTCTCAAAATACAGCTTATGGCGGGTTCTTCTTCATTAAATCGTGAATTTCTTGTGCGCCACGTGAATTTCTGCTTTGGGCCCCCAACATTTTGCCCTCAACATGGGTCCCAAACATTTTACCCCCAATAGACTTTAAATATAATTCATTGTTGATAACTTTTCCAAAACCACCACAGGCATACATGGAATGGATATATATTGATTTATCTAAAAAATCATTCAATTGCAGAAAAGAAGCTTCTTCAGCCATCGATTTCTCGCATCGTATCCAGCACAACTTTTTGAGGACTACTATGCTGTCAGGATATTTGAAAATCAAATGTGAATTTGTAGTGCAGGACAGTTTGGAGAATGCCAAAAAAGTGTTTTTGTTCCCCTGTAAATATTAGGGAGCCTGGTATTTCAAGCCAATTTAAGAAGCAACGAAAAATACACTTGATGAGTTGAAAGTCACTGAAAACTACTCTCTGGAAGAACAGCATTTGATATTTTCCTTGGTATATGACCTTTTGGTATTGCAAATATTTCTATATCGAATAAATGCTGAAGGGATATCGTGTAATAAACACTTTCGAATGAAAATGAGATGAACTTTTCCTGTGGAAAGTTTGTACTACATTATCTACATGGAATTACAGAAAATGGTACCGGCATGATAAACCTTTTTGTGCTGACTGTTGGTTTTGACGGGACACACATTTTGAAAGGTAATGCAGAGACCAAATTGACAGTCAGAGCTACAATGTCGACCCGTTCTTGATAATGTTTGCTCTCTATATATAAACATACCTTTTCTGTACCTTTTTCTCTGTGCGCTGGGGTAAAAGAAACATCAGACTTTCCAATAACTAAGTTCTTGGGAAGGGGATCCCTTTTAATAAGAAATCTTGAAGTCAGCTGCTTATAAAACTAGCAATACGATTAGCGTGTTTCGTATTTTGACTAGATAAGTTATGGGTACATGATCTGAATGGACCTCGCTTTCAAAACGCCCTCTTATTGGACAGATGAAAATAGCTGCGGCACAAGACCAACTTAACCATGTCGATTCCCTTGAATGAATTTTTAATCAATATGACTTTTGTTTTATATCAGAAGTTTTAACTCATGGGTGGGTATCTGCGCTCGAAAATACCTTTTGCAGTGGATGCAAGACCTATTTTCTCAGGCATGACTCTTATTGACTGCGAAAGTCAATGTAAGGTGCAATTTGTTTCCCCAACAAACAATACCAGATGAGTAAACAAGTATCAGCTTTTGGAGGAGTCGCACCCCGAGTTGCACTTCTTTAAAAGTCTCTTAGAAAGTGTCGCTTCAGGATTCCCTGTGTAGCTGAAGCATAAACTTAGACCTGGTTCTTTATTCCATGCAGATCGGACTTTTTTTCTTTTTTTGCATAAGATTTTACCGCAAAGGCTTGAATCCCTTCCTGAAATCACTAACAGTTTAACCTTGCAAATTTACGAAAGAATGAACCATCACGGGGCACAAAGCTAAATTGGTCAAAAGCGTATAAAGATCTGAAGATATAATCTGTCAAAAACCTATGTTACTAAAAGATGTAACAGATGTACACTTGAAAGAATGATTTTTGATTAGCTGGCCCAGTACCTCTCAAAGATACCCAGTGCTATCATTACTGTGAAAGTTTAAATGTTGACCAGGTCCGTTGGGGAACTTGGAAAATACTTAGTACTGAGCCTTAATGGATGAATTTACTTTAAAATCTAGAAAAATTCATAGACGTCTGATTGCATGTAGAATACTTTAGGGGTGAGCTTTTGAGGTGCAGGAGCAGCACAACATATTCTTCTTGTGGTGGTTTTCAATACATTCCCAGCTTCAAAACTACGATACTTTTTTGTACTCATCCGGTATATTTCGTCATTGTGGGGACATGTCCGTCCCCACAAGTTGTGAGTCGATCTTCACAAACTCGAAATAAAGGACATAGGACACTTATCTTTTAATAACTGTCCAGCTGCCTGCTAACGAAAGTTATGAGTTATGTTTCAAAGCAAAAATTTGCCTTTTGCAACCATGTCCCCACAATGTAGGCAAAAAAACCTATGTCCCCATAATGTGTGAGTGTAGTAATAGAAAGCCGATCTCCTTGTCAAATAATAATAGTTTGGTGGGTACAAATGCTACGCGCCTATCATCCTTGTTGTGGGGACCATGTGTGAAAAGATATTGTGAAATTTGTGATGTCCCCATAAGGTAAGCATGGAATCATAGTCCCCACAACTGTAGTCATGTTGGTATGAGTGAGTGAGTGAGTGAGTGTGTGTCTTATGTAGGTCTGCTACTCTTGCTACTCTTGCTACCCTTGCTACCGATATTTGAAGGGTGTGTGTGTGTGTTCCAACATCACCTACATTGTGAGGACATGTTATGGTTTACACACCCGCGTTATGAGGACTGTTCGAGTTGTGGGGACAAAAATTGTGACCCCACAACATACATCACTGCATTTTGCTGGAAAATGCGTTTCCACTTGTTTGTGACTGATTCTGGCATCGTCCCCACAAGGTGCATGTATGAATGTATGTGTACTTTTGTGAGGACAAATGTAAGTTCATGTCAAAATGTCATCACCGAAGTTATGGGGACACATTATACACACAACCTTTGATTTTTGCGTTAGTGCTGTTCTTTGCAAGATATGCTACCTGATAATGCAAATCTCTTTGATCATGTTGCAAGGAATTGGGGATTGGAGAGGAATTAGAGGTTGGTTCCTGCTAGGCGTTAACACGGGTTTAACCCTGTTTTTAACTGCAATGCCCTTCTCTAAACTAGTACAATAAACTTAACATCAGTTCGAAAAAGTTGAAACGTGTTACAATTGGGATAACGGATTTTTAAAACTAATTTTAAATGTCTTTGTAATGAGTTATTACTCCTAAATGGAATCAGAACTTTCCGATCCAATCCAAAACAATTTCGAAATTTTACGCTAAAGACTGTGTATTGATTTAGAAAGAATGTGTTCCAACTAGGGTTAAGAATCCGTTCCAACAAAGGAATTTATCATATCTTGTGGAAAACAATCTTCAGAGAGGCAAAACTAAGGTGAAGGTGAAGTTGCGGATTTTAGCTCCAAGCG